>OZ030013.1:63265188-63390188 GCA_964023405.1 Apodemus agrarius | reverse complement strand
CATACTATGGTCTTCCCATAGTGTCCCTGATTTCCTGTATGTTTTGGGTCTACATATATAAATATCTATCTATCTATCTATATATATATATCTATTTCTATATATGTGAATATATATATATGTATGTGTGTTTTATATATATATATATATATAACATTTTCTTTGTCTTTTCTTCTATGTTGTCTTTAGCATGCTAAGTTGTCTCTCCCATGTCTTGTAATCCCTTGAGATTTACTGCTGAAATTTTTTCATTTTTCATTTCTCATTTTCATTTGGGTTTCCTTAATGATTCTATTTCTTTGTTAAATTCTTCCTCCATGTCTTGAACTGTTATCATTATGTTTTTCAACTGTTTGTGTTTTTTTGATCTTCATTAAGGCATTATTTGTATCCTCTTCAAGGTCCTTGAGCATATTCATAATTGATACTTCGAAGTCCTTATCTTGTGCTTCAGCTAAATTGCTTTTCTCAGGGCCCGTTACAGTGTGGTTGCTGCCTTCTGTAAGAGGCATGTCGTCGAGACTTTTCATGTATGTGTTTCTGCACAGAGATGTAACTGGAGTTACAGTGTTTGAAGTTATGATATTCTTGGTATTGATATCTGGTGTTTTCTTTGTTGAGTGGGTGTTTGGGTCTGAATCAAAAGGCAGAGTCTCCAGGTGATGGAGGTGAGCTGGACATAGATGGGGCTTCTGTGGGTAGGCTGCAGCGTGACTAAGAACCAGTGTGAAGAGACCAGAATGGAAGATGGATGGGCAATAAAGGCTGCCTTCCTGAGTCCCAGCCTAGTGTGGCCACTGGGGTTCCTGAGACCTACAGAGTGTTAGCTATAGCAGGGATGATGTTTGGGAGTGTGGGGCAAAAATAAAAATTCTGATTTTTTTCTTCTCCAACTTTAAGTAAAATCGCCAGTCTTTGCCTTGGTCTTGCCTGTTCATCAAACTTGACACATAGCTGCCAAGAAGAGGCAAGGGGCGGGGGTTGGGGTGGGGGTGGCTGTAACTGAACAGGGATTTGTAGCTCCTAGTGTTGGGCAGAACAAACAGCAGAGACACCTGGGCAGTATGTCATAGTTACTGAATAAACACCTGTGTAATGGTGGAGTCTGTCTGTTTTAGGGTTTTACTGCTGTGAACAGACACTATGACCAAGGCAACTCTTATAAAGGACAACATTTAGTTGGGGCTGGCTTACAGGTTCAGAGGTTCAGTGCATTATCATCAAGGCAGGAGCATGGCAGCATCCAGGCAGGTATGGTATGGGAGGAGCTGAGAGTTCTATATCTTCATGTGAAGGCTGCTAGCAGAATACTGGCTCCCAGGCAGCCAGGGTGAGGGTCTTAAAGCCCACACCCACAGTGACACATCTATTCCAACAAGGTCACACCCACTCCAACAGGACTACACCTTCTAATAGTGCCACTCCCTAGGTGGAGCATATACAAACCATGACAGAGTCTAATAATAGATATGATTTCCCTAAGAGCATCAGCTCTGTTTCTGTAATAGTGGCACCTTGGCTTTGAGAAGTAAGACTCTTTAGGTATTTGTGCAGTCTTCTAAAGGGAATTAGGACAGACGTACTTTCATCCTCAGATAGTTTTCAGCATCCCCTGAACAGTAATTGCCCTATTGGGTTCTGCACAAAGCAACTGGATCAGAATCTTTGTTTTAGTAAAATCTCCAGATGATTTCAGTATGCATTAAAATTAGAATATGGTCTTGTACCATGTTGTTGAGTAATATATACATGTTTAAATGAACCCAGTGAAGCCTCATGCAAATACAGTATTGATTTAGAAATATGTAAATTTTTCCACTGTTAGTCAAATATTTATGACATGTCTGCTATACATAGGCCACTGATGTAAGTGCTAGGGGTGTGTAGATGAAGATCCGTGGGGCAAGCTGATGTCTGAAATGTTTTATTCGTAGGTGCTTTCAGTATGGCTCACAGGTTAAAAAAAGGGGGAGAAAGCATGTATATGTTCTTCATAGTTGTCAGTGATTAGCTTTCATTGTCATAATGAAACCTAATACATTACATGCTAACTTTCATCTTGAGTTTTTAAGAAAAAAAATGAGATTACTCAGTGCTATCCCTGATTAATGGTTATGTGGTTATGTGGCACTGGTTACACAACACGTGAAAACGAAAGAGAATCAAGTGAATGGCTACAAACCGTGTGCTACAGGCTTCTGTGACCCTGTCCTGTGTTTATGTGAGCAGTAGTATTCCACGTGCAGGAGGTGGCTCCTAGACTTGGTCCTCTAGAATAGTTACAACATAAGCATTGTTGTGTTTGGCAAGAGAATAGATATTCTGTATCTTTAATAAGTTGAAGCTTAACAGGGAACAGAACAGAGGCTCTGGATGAGCAGAGTGGTGAGGCCTGAGCTTGGTGCTGAGTAACCAGCAAGACAGTGTGTGAAAGGCTGAGTGACAGAGAAGTGATACGCAGGAGGACAATGAACAGCAGATGCACTGTCTTAAGTCCCAGGCACTGTCCGTGCTAGTGTTCCCATTCCCTTTTCTAAGCTAGCCAGTCAACTGAAGGAGGGCAAGAGGATCCAGCCTTGTGTAAATAGTGTGGTTTAAACACACACACACACACACACACACACACACACACACACACACAATATACACACATCCCGCCCCAGCCCCGCATCAGTCTGGCTTTCCAAGGAATTTGGCACATTGACTAGGAAATTGTGGTTTTGGTCCTGTTAGGAACCTAGAATGGGCAACATTAAACCCAAGATCGGCTAGACATTTGTGCATCCAGATGCAGTAGGAGTCCACAGGAATGTGCTCTCAGATGAGGTGAGAAAGTGCTTGCCTCCCAGCAGTGAGTTAGAAGTTCCTGGTGAGCTTTAAGTTAGAAAAGAGTCTTTGAGGTGATGGGTTCTCTTAGTTGATAAAATCATCTGGTTTTTTGGCTTTTGAAAAAGGCTCTAATTTTGAACTTTAGTTTTCATCGATAAAAGTGGGGAGGATCTGGAAGGAACTGGGGGTGGGAAACCATATAGTGAAAAGCATGAGAAAAAGGCTTACATTAAACTTTTTATATAGTAAGAATATTTTGAAGAAATCATCGAATTTTGTTACCCACTATATAACAAGGTAAAATTTAGTATATATTTAGAATCTGTTTTGGAAGGAAATCCTTGTTAAAATATATGTATATAATATTCGCTTTTATATCTTAATGAAATCTTTTTTTTCTTTTTTTTCTGGGGGGGAGGATTTTTTGAGACAGGGTTTCTCTGTGTAGCCCTGGCTGTCCTGGAACTCACTCTGTAGACCAGGCTGGCCTCGAACTCAGAAATCTGCCTGCCTCTGCCTCCCAAGTGCTGGGATTAAAGGCGTGTGCCACCACCGCCCGGCTCTTAATGAAATCTTATAACTCATAAATGTTGTTTTATGTAACAACTAGTATTTTAAGATTTTAAAAACATTTAATATACCCAAAGGTATTATGTAATTAATTATTAAGATGTTTAGGGTAATCGCATTTATAAAGTAATATGTATTTATCAGGCCTTACTAAATGATCACAATATTTAGACCTGACTGTGTACATGTACTCAATTTGTACATGCCAAAGCCTAATAATAATTTAAGCACACAACAAACATGAATTGTTGAAAACGGAACCTGATGTGGCCATCATCTGTTAAGAAATCTTTCTGATACAGATAATAGGAAAACATCAGAGAACAATGACCATAAGCATCTATGACACATCTATGACATGAAATTAGGTTCCTGAAGTTTGGCAAAAGAAGGGTAGAACGTGTCTTTTCAGATGAGAAATGGCTTAGTAACCCAAAGGATCAGCAGGTGAATATAGGCTTAGGGCTCCCTCTCTCTGTAGACAGCTGCGGAGGAGAGTCATTTGATTGTACCCCAGCCTGCATTCCAGGAGTTAACTCTGCTGTCACCACCTGTGCCAAGTCATGCCTGGCCACTTTTCCTCAACAAGCCAATTAAAAATGTCACAAGTGGGAAGAGAGGAAAAAAAAAGGAGCTGTATGTGGTCACATTGAGAAGTGGGGGCAAAGAGATCCAGCAGAGCCTCGGACTCCATCTTTAGCGTCCTGAAGTAAGGTCAGAGTTCAACAAGAGGGCCACGCTGTGCGCGCATCCAAGCAGCCCTTGGCCCGGTGCTGTCACTCCCACTGCTGTCTGATCAGTATTTGTTTCCTACTTTCATCCTGTAAGGTGGTTTGACACGTTGTTAGAACTTTGTGCACTCTCCTTCCTCTCTGTATGGAGAGGTGCAGTAAAGAAACTATCAAAATGGCTGTTCAACTGCAGACTTCTAGTTTAATGAGAGACCTTTGTCAAGGAAATAATGCAGAGTAGTAGAGGATGACAGCTGGACATTTTAATTGGACATTTCAGGTGGCCTCAGGGTGTGTATTCACGAGCACATTCACCTGCAGACTCAAGTAACTCTCTCTCTTTCTAATAAGATGAAATAAAATGATGAATCTGGCAGTTTTTTTTTTTAAATAAGGGAGTGGGAAAACCATAAAATTATCGTTCTGCTAGAGGAGCATAGCAGTAATGATATGTTGTTATAGCCATAAATGAGCATACCTCCCCCCACCCCCACCCCCCAGAAGCTTCTTGTTGCAGTAGATGGCAGTTAACTCAGAGACTCACAAGTGGACGATGTGCAGAGAGTGAGAGACTTTGAAAGAATGCATTTTACTCTTACTACTGTCACATAGTGAAATAACTCCCATGTTAGTTTTCTGGGACCACAAAACAAAGTCCTGCAAGGCGAGCTGACTCCACACTAGACCTTCTGTGTCACCTCCCAGATCTGCACAGGTCTGCAGTTCAGACTTCAAGTCTTCTGCAGAACTTTGGCTCATCTGGAAGCCGTGAGGGAGTCTGGGCTTTGCTATCCTCTGGCTTCTGGTGGCTTCCTAGCCTCACACTTAGCTCTGTCCACACCCTCACATGTTGTTCTTGATGTGATTACTACTCTGTCTTCTCCCTTCTTCAGCGTGGGCCAGCTTTGCTAAGGAAACCCACAACTCCACTTACAAATAAAACCATGTATACTTACCACCACAGACCTGTGTGCTGTGTTTGAATTTAAACTTAGAACTCTTTTAGCTTCATACAAAGAAAATGATGCTACAGTTATTTTCAACTAGGAACCTCCAGTATAGCTCATAAACACTCAGAGTAAAAGCTCAGTTGCCCCATGTAAGTTTAGAACCAATGTGCTTTTCTGCACTGGTATTTGAGGGTTTAGCATCAGAGAGTAAAATCTAGTTTCGCTCCAGCCCAGATAGCAATGCCTGCTCTCATTTAAATTGTGGTTTGAGTGGGATCAAGAGAGTAGTGATCAAAGCTTTACACAGCACAGAGCAGAGTCAGTCTTGTACACAAGCAAATTTACATCCTGAATTGCCAGTGCAAGCCAAGACCACAGCCTTTATTCTTGACACATTTGAGAATGTCTTATTTGTATATTCATTAAAAGGGCAACTTAAGAACTAGGGCTTGGTTGTAAAAATGCTGTTTTTACTCTCTTGGCGAGTATGGTTTAAATGAACTGCTTGAGGAGACAATGGGGTGAACTTAGTCACACACTTAACTCATTAGACACTCCTGAATCAATGAGAATCATTGTTTGTTAATTTCATCAACATGTTCATTTCTTTCAGCTCCATGTTCATGCATGTCTTTTAACCCGGAAACAAGAAGACTGTCCATAGGTCTAGACAATGGTACAATCTCAGTAAGTATAAATAAGTAAGATTTCCAGTTGAAATACTTGCCTTCCTGCGTAGTGTTATGTACTGTGATAACAAGTTGTCTAGTAGTTTTCCAAGTAGCAGGCATTTTCTGGCTAAGAGTGCATGGAGCACAGGAACTTACAGCGAGGGAGAGTTCGGTGCAGGGAGATGCTGTCTTTACTTATGTGCTGTGGCTCAGTGTACCCTGCCACTTCAGTGGTTGCTAGCTGTGGATATTAGCAGGCAGACATTGTAGCTGTGTGCATTTGCATTAGTGAGATTAGTGAGAAGGAGCCGATATCCCAAACTCACTGTACTGTCTTGTTGAACTTAGATCAGATGCGTCATCTGAGTGTTAGCAACAGACACATAAGGGAAATGCTTTCTCTTCCATCTGCATATGGGATCTTGTTTTTGGATACTCTGTGTTCTCTTGGCTCGCTCTTGTCATCTGAACTTTCGAACATGAATAGAATGCTGAAAACTTGAATGAGTTTGTTAAGAAAGTACAGATCAAGATTTTAGATCGCCGGGCGGTGGTGGCGCACGCCTTTAATCCCAGCACTTGGGAGGCAGAGGCAGGCGGATTTCTGAGTTCGAGGCCAGCCTGGTCTACAAAGTGAGTTCCAGGACAGCCCGAACTACACAGAGAAACCCTGTCTCGAAAAAACCAAAAAAAAAAAAAAAAAAAAAAAGATTTTAGATCTAGATCTAGATCCAGATAAATATTAGACCCATTGATTGTAGGTCTTGAGAGAACCAAAATGCTTAGGGCTTAGAAATTTAGGTTTGGGGGGCTGGAGAGAGATGGCTCAGTGGTTAAGAGCACTGACTGCTCTTCCAGAGGTCCTGAGTTCAATTCCCAGCAACCACATGATGGCTTACAACCATCTATAATGGGATCCAACACCTTCTTCTGGTGTGTCTGAAGACAGTGACGTGTCTTTGCATATATATAATAACTATATTAAATATATATATATAAAATAAATACATCTTTAAAAGAAAAAGAAATTTTATCTGTCTTCTTTATCTTCTTATTTATTGACTTTTATCTAGTATATTGACTAGTAACAAGTGTGATCTGGCAGTTTCTCCATTCAGTAAATTATCCTAGCCCACACATTTGATTCCAGAACTTGGGAGGCAGTAACAGGCAGACTTCTGAATTTGAGGCCAGCCTGGTCTACGGAGCATGTTCTAGGACAGCCAGGGCTATGTAGAGAAACCATATCTTGAGAAACAAAAAGCAAAAACAACAAAACAAAACATCCAGTGTTGCTTTTAGTCCTGGGCGAGAGAAGCTCTGCTCTGGCACTTGTACACTGAAACTCTGAGCCTTGTAAATGCAGATACTGGGCAGGGCTCAGAGCTCCAGGCAAGGCCTGGAAGATGCTGTGATCACGCCCACCATGGGCAACATGCTAGAGAAGGGGATGAAGAGGAGGGAGAAGAGAACGTAGAAGAGATGGGGAGGAAGGCGAGTGGGGATGCTGAGGGCTGGGGGCTGGGCATAGGACGGAACTCCTGTGCCACCACACTGTGGCATGGCACAGCCGAGAGTCGAAGAACCTGGCCTTCCAGGTAGTCGAAGGTGGATCTGTTGATATCAGACTGTAAGATCATATTTTATTTAATAGCTTAAAATTTATATATAATAGAATATAAGCCTCTGCCCATAGGATTTTTAGAGATGTGTTCGAATACTTTCTAATCTTGAAATAGTTGTTAAATGGCCTTAAAGGAGATATTAATACTATTTCTAAACATAAATAAGCTTATCAACAATATTTGTGGGACCCTAATGTTTATTACTTGATAGGATTTCCAAATTTCATTTGGTAGTTCTGTACTGCTGCTTGGGAAGAGGTTATATATTGATCCTTGTTCACTTTAAGGAGAGCCATATTTTAAAGGAGGAATGTGTATAGAATGATTTATTATTTTAAAATATGTTATTTTTATCTTACATGTAGGAGTGTTTTGCTTATATGTATATATGTGCATCACATGTGTGCCTGATGCCTGCCGATGCCAGCAGAGAGCATTAGACTCCTTATAGGAGGTTGTGAAGTGCCTGGTACATGCTGGAACTGATCCTGGGCTATCAACTGGCACATCAAGTACCATTGAGTGTTGAGCCCTCTCCTCAGTGTCAGTTATTTTTAAAAGAAAAAAGAAACAGCCGGGCGGTGGTGGCGCACACCTGTAATCCCAGCACTTGGGAGGCAGAGGCAGGCGGATTTCTGAGTTCGAGGCCAGCCTGGTCTACAGAGTGAGTTCCAGGACAGCCAGGGCTACACAGAGAAACCCTGTCTCGGGAAAAAAAAAAAAAAAAAAAAAAAAAAAAAAAAAAAAAAAAAGAAACAATGGGACTGCTTAGTGACATGGAAGGGCTCATTGTAAAGGAAAAGGTGGGTTGAGACACATGTGTTGCCCATCAGATCATAGGATTGCGTATGGGACATTCACTGTCCCTGGAAAGTCTTGGATCTTGGTTACTTATGAGTGGTTCTTTGCACTTTTGAAATCAATATAGGTGGTTAGTTGACATGGACAAATTTGACTCTAGAGGCAAGTTATGGATAGATGTAGCTATTTATTTTATAAACGTGGGGAAACCACTGACTCGTTAGTCCTCTAGTAAACAGAACTGCTGGGTAATGGAAGCATCATGGGCAGGGGCTTTTGTGCTTCTCGGGTTATTTACTACAGGGTCAAGATGACAAACTACCTGCCTCTGAAGCAGTGGTTCTCAGCCTATGGGTTGCAATCCCTGTAGGAGTCAGATGACCCTTTCACAGGGGTTGCCTAAGACCATCAGAAGCCACAGATATTTACACTACAATTCATAGCTGTAGCAAAATTACACTTAAAAAGTAGCAGTGAAAATCGTTTTATGGTTGGGGGTCCCCACAACATGTGGTACTGTATTAAAGGGTTGCAGCATTAGGAAGGTTGAGAACCACTACTTTAAAGGACTGAGGGTGCTGGCTTGTCCAAGAACTTCCTTATAAGTGCCTTCTTTGTCTCATGGAGGTAACTAAGTGCTCATCTTCCTTATTCACATCTGGAACCTTATAAAATTATCATATAGGAGGGAAAGAGACATTGAGAGACCAGCCTGTTTAAGTAAGGTTCTGGCTTCTCATCACTATAATAGATTCCTTGCTAAAAAAAAAATATTTAGAATCAGTTTAGTAGTCTATTCTCTTAGACACAAGAAATCCTGTTTCTGATACTATGTGTCCTCTGTTCCTTGTATATCACAGTGCATTTTTAAGAATAGTGATTAAATTCTAAAACACGGAAGAATAAAACCAGAAAGTAAATCCTTATTGTATTGAACCAATCTCAGTATCACTGCACACTGAGTCAGAGATTGAAGACCAAACACCCTTTGACCACTGGACCAAGAGTAGATGGGAAACAAGCAGTAGGAGAAGTGGGGGTGCTTGGGAGACTTGACCAGCAGGAGGGGGTGGGGCAGACAGAGCCATCACTTGGTTGTGGGAGGGAGGAGAAGACAGCACCCCAGTCCTTGTAGTGAAGAAGCAAGGGCGAGGTCGCAGGTACCGAGGACTGTCTTCATCTGCCCTGTCACTCTTTTCAAATATCCCAGTACCCCTTTCACCGTCTTTGTTCACAAAGCTCTAATCATCTTTTAAGATGTTGCAGAGATGTTATATTTTTCAGTTATTTCCTATGTTATTTCATGCAGATTGTTTCTGGACCCCCAATAATTAGAATTCATCACCTATAGTATTTAATAGGTTTACTGTGTTGTTGCCAACTTAATTTTTGTTTCATTAAAAGTTTTTTTTTAAATCTGTCAGTCCTGTCAATGAATTGACTAGACTTTTTTTTTTTTAAAGTCTTTATTCTTTGACAGTATCATATAATGTATTTTGATTTTACTCATCCTCCAACCCTCAACTGGTCCCAGACCCTGCCTTACCTCCCCCACCCCCAGTTTCACACACACACACTTCTGCCCCAGCAGTCACGTTTGTTTGTGTGGGCTTGGGGCCTGCCCTGGATTGTGGTCAGGACCCCAGCTTGTCACACCATTAGGCTTCCCTTGCCCGGCAGCAGTCAGATGTCACTTGGTCCTCAGCCTAGGCAGTGGGGCATTGTGCCTCCTCGCCTCCATGTATATCCATGTATGCACTCTGTCAGTTCATTTTCTCTAGAAAATCTTGACTAATACACCCCTTTAAATGTGGTGTAAAGTATTGGGCTGGGGAGAGGGAATCTTCTTCCATAGACTGACCATTCATCCTCAGTCCAAGGCTCGCACTAATCCTTTCTCCTCTGGTTGACTTCTCTCCAAACATTTTCTTTTGTACTTGGTTACCTCCTTGCTTGTCTTCTATTATCTGTTAATCATGTGCCCAAAGTCATGTGTACTTACCTTTCTACCTTTAGCTACTTAAAAGCACAGCTCCTGTTATGTCTCCATACCAGACATAACCTCAGGCCATCCCCTCCTACTCCTCTGTGACCTCCCTGCTTGTCAACACCAGAGTCATTCCTACTATGCTGCTGCTTCTGTATGTATATGCATATGTATATTGGAAGTTAGCTTTGAAGCTTAAATGTGTTTCAGTTCAACTAACCACAGAGGTTATGTACCTTGTAAGGGACCAGAGGGGGTCTGGAGATCTTCCAAGGAAAGGGAAATAGAGGTTAGTATTATAAAAAGACCAAGGGGAGACTAGAATAGAAGGATTAAGTGGGGAAGAGAAAGGGAGGGCAGGGGGAAGGAGCGAATGTGGGGAAGGACAACTAACCCTAAAGGTTTTTGGGTAGACGCTTCCTGGAGTAGTCAGGATTCTCTAGAAGAACAGAACAGGGGGGGGGGGAGGGAAGGAGGGAGGGAGGATGGATATTTGTTAGAGTGGCTTATAAGTTATGGTCCAATTGTTTCAATAATGGCTCCCACCCAATAGAAGGACCAAGAATGCAGTCCACGAGGCTGGTCTTCAGGATATGCTGGAATCCAGAAGATGTAGGCTTCAATGACAGCGAGGAAATGAACTTGCTAGCAAGAGCAAGGACAAGCAGGCAGAGAGCAAGCATTTCCTTCTTCCACATCAGTGGTTCTCAACCTTCCTAAAACTGCGATCTCTTTACACAGTTCCTCGTGTCGTGGTGGCCCCCAACCATAAAATTCTTTTCTTTTCTTTTTTCTTTTCTTTTCTTTTCTTTTTTTCTTGTTTTTGTTTTTGTTTTTGTTTTTCAAGACAGGTTTTCTCTGTGTAGCTCCAGCTGTCCTGGAGCTCACTCCCAGGCTGGCCTCGACCTCAGAAATCCGCCTGCCTCTGCCTCCCAAGTGCTGGGATTAAAGGCGTGCGCCACCACTGCCACCCGGCCATAAAATTATTTTCATTGCTACTTCATAACTGTAATTTTGCTACTGTTATGAACCATAATCTAAATATCTGTGCTTTCTTAGGGTCTTTGGGGGGGGTATCTCAACCCACCACTATCCCATGTTGTTTTGGGCTGCCACCAGATTTAAGGTGAATCTTCCTACCTCAAAATATCCGAATTTAGGGTGTATCTTCCTACTTCAAATGATTCAGTCAAGAGAAATCCCTCACAGATATACACAACTGCTCAGGTTTTAGTTAATTTCAAATGTAATCAAATTGATAACTTTTAAAAATTGATAGGGAGAGATATCAATATAGAAATAGTTTTTGTTCAAAGAATTTTCACTTGGAACACTAAAGACACAATCTTCATACCAATTGATGTCCGACAAGAAGGAAGGAGTGGACCCTGGTTCTGGAAAGGCTCAATGCATCAGTGTAGGGAAATACCAGAACAGGGAAGTGGGAAGGGGTGGATGGGGGAACAGGGGGAGGGAAAAGGGCATGTGGGACCTTTGGGGGGTGAGGAACCAGGAAAAGGGGAAATGAAATGTAAATATAGACTATATCCAATAAAAAAAAAAGGAATATTCACTAATCCTACTTAGTAGTAGTTTAGGAGGTCATAGCGATGAGAAATATGTATCTTTGTAAAATTATATTTTCTTCACCAAACTGTTTTAAATTCAACATTTTCATTAATATTTTGTCAAGATGAATTTGTGTCTTAAAGAGTTTTGAACAAGTACTGTTTTTAAAAGCACATGTTTTAACAATTATATTTATTTATGTATTTATTTTGTAGGAATGTATGTTCCACTATACAGGGTCTTGGGTATAAAACTCATGGTTTTAGTCTTGGCAGCCTTTACCCCTTAAGCCATCTCCCTTTGGTACTCAACCAAGTTTTCAAAACAGTATATGCACTTGTAATCATAGCCCTTGGCTACACAGTGAATTAGAAGCCAGCCTGGGCTCTATATGATCTATCTTAAACAAAACAAAACAAACCTAACCTTCTCTGAAAGCTAATCATAGATCTGTGTTAGAGGAAGTTTGACTAAGACTAGAGGAAAGAATTAACTTATATTATTGTTATTGCTGTGTAGTTGATCATATATGGCCTTGTTTGTTATGGGTCATGATTTTCCTACTTGCATGTGTATATGTGTGCAGGTGTGTACCTGCATACCCCTGTGTATGGGGATAAGAGGTTAAGGTTGCTTGTCTTCCTCAGTCACTCTCCACCGTACATTTGAGACAGTCTGTCACTAAACCTGGAGCTCACCAATTAGGCTAGACTGACTGGCTAGCCAGCCCCAGGGACCCTCTTGCTTCTACTTCTCTAGTGCTGGGATTATAGGTGTGTGTCACCACACCTATTCCCCACCCCTTCTGTGGGCATTGCACCCAAGCCGTTCGCTGACTAAACCCTGCTTGCTACCTTTACTTTTATTAGTTGACATGGGTTAAGGAAATCAAAGAATAGGAACTAAAACTGTATCAGTTGCCCCACGAGAAGGCATTACACTGCGCCACCCTGCTGCATCCTGCTTCACGGCAGCCCTGACAGGTAGGTTGTGTTCCTCACATGTCTCAGGTGGAGACGGGAATGCCTGGAGAGCTTACATATTTTACCCAGTAACAAGCAGCTGGTGAACCAGGGAAGTCTGCCCACGGCCTTGGGAGTCACATTCTCAGACTGGGAGTCTGTCTCCTTGCCAGGCTGTGAAAAGCAGACAGTGCTTGCTTCAGTTTATGTAGAAGCAGGGTTACTTGAACCACTGTGATGCGGGGAGGTGAATTCAGGAGCGGAAGCATCTGAGCCCATCGCACAGCACATGACCCAGAGCTCTGCCCTTTGCCCTCAGTGTTAATGTGCGGGTCTGTGGTCATGTGTTAGTTAGCTCAGGCCTAGAGATGCACGCCCACACTCCACGCCTGGGGCTCCTCAGATCTGTATGAAGCAATCAAGTAGAGAACCTAAGTAAGGGTGGGCGTGCCCACTTAACACATGCAAAGCTGAAAGGGAGGGAGGGAGAGGGGAGGGCCATAAGAATGAAAGGGGGCACAGGAAGTAGAAAGAGAACGTGCTCCTGACAGTTGGGGGAACATAAAGCATCTTCTTACACATTTGGAAATCTCACGGACCTTCGTCTTGCTGCCTGTGCTGTTCTGTAGGAATCCATATTTTGCAACTTAATCGAACAGTTTCATGAAGATGTCACTGTTTTCTGTTTTGTTAGCGTTCTTCGGGTGGCTTTGCTTGACACTGTGTTATGTGGTAGAGCTCACTGTGGCATGTGTTTCCACAGAAACCCAGAGAGACAGAATTTCCAGGTGGACTCTCTGGAGCCTTCAGAAGCTTCAAGGGAGAAGAATGTACTTACCATGGGACAGGGTATTTCTTTTTCAAGAAAAAGGAAGAAAGTGTGCCTTTGAAGCTAACAGTATTTATTTAGCATTCTTTAGAGAGGAATCTGGGCATCTTCAGGGGGTGTTGTCATCCCTTAAGGCCAGTGTCTGGCAAACGTGCATGGCAGTGCAGTGTGTAGTGACCTGTGGGCACAGCAGTCCCCTGTCTGCACCTGTTTCTGCAGTTTCGGTTACCCACAGACAGCTGTACCCTGAAAACAGTAAGCACAAACTCCAGAAGTAAAGGACTCCTGTGTTTAAATGATGATTTCTATCTTATTTTTCATTGTTAATCTCTTTTGTGCTGAGCTTATAAATTAAACTGTATCATAATTGTGTATAGGGAACAAAATAGTGCTACGGGGTTCAGAACAATCTCATTATAGGCATCCCTTGGTGGGTTTGGAAGTCGGGTCTCCCTTACAGATGTGAAAGGGGACATTGCTGTAAAGGCCAGGTTAAGTCATTAGTGGCAGGAATGCTTCAGGACCCAGTTCCTAGCCTGTGACTTTCCTGGAGTTGCCGCAACAGATGGCTTGAAACAGCAGAATTCATTTTCTCAGTTTCAGAAACTTGACACAGAAATCAAGATGTTGGCAGGGCTGTGCTCCTTCTGAAGCTGGCAAAGGAGCCTCCTTGCTTGGATTGCCTCTAGGAGTGGCTGGCGATCTTCGGTGTTCTGTGGCTGGTAGATTCTCTACCCCTACACTTACCTGTATCCTTATGTCATTTCCCTCTGTGTATTTATCTTATAGGACGCCAGTCATTGGGGTTAGTCACCACTAATCCAGTGTGGCCTCATCTTAACCTGTCACATCGGAACTTACTATACTTATAAGAGGTCGTTCTTAGAATGGACTGGCTGGTTCTGTGTGTCAACTTGATACAAGCTGGAGTTATCACAGAGAAAGGAGCCTCCCTTGAGGAAATGCCTCTATGAGATCCAGCTGTAAGGCATTTTCTCAATTAGTGATCAAGAGTGGGAGGGCCCATTGTGGGTGGTGCCATCCCTGAGCTGGTGGTCCTGAGTTCTATAAGAAAGCAAGCTGAGCAAGCCATGGGGAAGCAAGACAGTAAGCAGCACCCTCCATAGCCTCTACAACAGCTCCTGCCTCCAAATTCCTGGCCCTATGTGAGTTCCAGTCCTGACTTCTTTTGGTGATTATCAGCATTATGGAAGTGTAAGTTGAATAAACCCTTTCCTTCCCAACTTGCTTCTTGGTCATGATGTTTTGTGCAGGAGTAGAAACCCTAAGACATAAGAGGTTCAAGATAGTTGTGAATTTAGAGGGTATTACTCAATTCAATTGACCTACTAAAATTGTATCTCCAGTGTTCTTGAACAGTGTTTTTACAGTATTTGTTGTGAGACATTATGCCTTCAGGAAGAAATATTCAAAGATGTTAAAGAAGATAAGCCATCATTCCTCCTAGGAGAGAAAGATGAGAATTGGAAAGAACGTTTTTCTACAACTAGTGCTGCCTCCCTCTAGATAAAGGGTGCACTGGGTAGGTCCCAGGTCATGATAGTGGTGGCTGAGCTGGCTTCAGTGACCCTACATAGACAGATTTCTGAGTGTTGTTCCAGGCAGAGATCTTACAGTACAATAAGGACAGTCCAACTACTAGGAGCTGTGTAGAGTGTTTAGAGGGAATTGGCAGCATTTGGGCAAAACTTGTATGTTTGGCCATTGTTGTTTAGAGAGGAGGGAAGAATTTATAAACATTTATCTTAACGCTGTTTTGAGGAGCTTTTTCTTATTAGTGCTTTCCATGGAGTGTTACAAGCCTACACAGACTACACCCTACACCACCACACCTATGTGATGAAGTCATGCTGGCCAGTAATCACTGGTTGCCCATGAGGAAACCATTTCACTGTGTCCCAGTCAAGTGTACAGTCAGTTCCTGACTCCTGAATACAGTTCTTTGAACCCTTCCCCTCCCTGTAACCCCTCCCCCCTCCCCTCCCGTTCCCCCCCTCTCCCTTTCCCGCTTAGCTGCAGCACTGCTCCCTGGCTCCCCCTCAGCAATCATCACAGTGTAGTCCAGGGTTTTTACTCCGGAACTGAGGTTGCTTTCTGGGCTTTCTAGTTTGACTTCGTCCAGGAATAAAACCCTAATAGCGAGAGTCAAGGATGGTTGTAAAGAAAGTTCCCAAAAGTCTTACAATTGATAGAAATGTGGAGCTGGGATCTTTAGGGCCTTCCTTCAGAGTGGTTATTCTTGCAGTTCCTGACACTGCTGATGATGTCTACATTAGAGCTCCTTCCCAAACTACCAATCATTCTCAGGGCTGGTAAAATGGCTTAGCTAGTAAAGACTCCTTTGCACCAACATAACGATCTGAGTTCGATCCCTGAAAACCATATGATAAAAGGAAACTGATATCCACTAGTTGTCTCTGACCTTCAGACATGACACATCCATGCATCCATGCACACGTGTGCAGGCCACACACACATACACACACAGACATAGACACATGAAATAAGTAAGT
Organism: Apodemus agrarius; assembly: GCA_964023405.1. Taxonomy (NCBI): domain Eukaryota; kingdom Metazoa; phylum Chordata; class Mammalia; order Rodentia; family Muridae; genus Apodemus; species Apodemus agrarius. The sequence goes on along the minus strand of OZ030013.1, from coordinate 63,374,130 downwards.
AAACACCATTTCTGAGTTTTCTAAACATTTGGAGTCACTGGGCTTTCTAATGTGAGCTCTTCCTAATGTCAGGTAACCTGTTCTCCTGCACTTGTGAACTTAGCACACGTGTTGAGCTGTACTCAAGAGAAAGTAGTTCTAAGGCACTGACATGTCAGTGGCTTGTTGTTCATTGATACAGTTAATTCCCCAAAGAGGCTTTTATCAGAGAAAACTGTGGCGTTTACTGTGCCTTTGGCATTTATGTGGGTAGTGGATGTTTCTGGAACCTCTGAAAGTCAAGCCTGTCTCCCTAATGTCATTACCCGTGTAGCCCATTCATGCCTTGTATGGTACCTGTGTGTTCTCGTAAACCTTGGTTGAGCAGTAGTGAGTGAATTTAATGCCAACAACATTCTTTGGCCTGAGGTTATTTTGTACTGCCTGCACTGTAATTATAGATTTTTATTTGTGTTTTGGGGACAAGATCTCACCATGTTACTGAGTTTGGCCTCAAAGTCTTGATCTTTCTCTCTCAGATTCCCAAATGTTGAGCCACTGTTCCACCTGTAGCTTTAGATTTAGAACACCTTTGCTTGAGAAGCTTCTCGTATAGCCCAGGCTGGCCTTGAGCTTTCTCTGCATTGGAAGATGGCTTTGAACTTCTTCTGTCTCTGTCTGCTGAGTGCCAGGACTACAGGCACGAACCACTAACCAATGCCTGCATTAGAAGGCCTCTTGACTTAAAATTGATTAGGTCCATTTTAAAACCGATTCTCTTGCACAGAACCTTACCCAGACTGTCGTGCAGAAGGCTAAGGAGGCCTGTAGTTTTGATGGTGGGTTAAAGCCATTCATCTACTCTGCAGCAGCAGCTGGCCAGTCGCCACAGCACACCTGGGTTTCAGAAGGTCAGTGTGAGGAGATAACGAAGATGGCCCAGGACTTTCTCCTCCTCATCCTCAGACTCTCTACCCTAAAGAGTCCTCCTCCCATGGTTCCTTTCCATTGGGTTAGAAATTCTCCAACTTCTTAGAAACAAGAACTGAAACATTGTAACTCTCAGCCTTTCCCTCCTTGTACTCTCACTTCTCCTTAAAATCTGATTTCTTAAAAGCTTTCTTCACACTCACCATAGTCTACTTCCTCACATGGAACTTACCTTAGTTAGGGTTTCTATTCCTGTGATGAAACACCATGACCAAAAAGCAGGTTGGGGAGGAAAGGGTTTATTAGGCTTACACTTCCACATTGTATTTCATCATTGAAGGAAAGCAGGACAGGAACTCCAAATAGGCCAGGAACCTGGTGGCAGGAGCTGACGCAGAGGCAATGAAGAATGTTGCTTACCAGCTTACTCCCCACGGCTTGCTCACCCTGCTTTCTTATAGAACCTGGACCACCAGCCCAGGGATGGTACCATCCACCATGGGCTGGGCCCTCCCCCATCAATCACTAATTAAGAAAATGGCTCACGGGCTTGCCTGCAACCCAGTTTTATGGGGGCATTTTCTCAGCTGAGGTTCCCTCCTCTCTGACCGTTCTAACGTTTGTCAAGTTGATGTCCAGCACAAAACCCAAACCATTGCAGTCTGCCTTTAGGGCCTGTCAGCCTACTCGGGTCCTGGCTGATTCGGAAGGCCTGTGTGCCCTTCCCTCACTATCAGTGCTGGGTCTGGCCTCTTCATGCGCAAACTCCCTTCAGGATGCTCCTCCAGGAAACTCCTCAGTTTCTGCAGTGCAGCTTTGTACACCTTAACGTGGGCGAGCGTCTGCTGCCTTTCTTCTGCTCTCCAGCTCCTTCTCTCCTTGCGGTTCTGTGGCCAGCTCTCCTCTGGTGCTGGAGTTCATCCGCTGTGCTCTGAGGCCACCGTTCCTTTCTCACTGTACAGCCTCAGCCACAAGTCACTTGCCATGCATGTGACAAAATGAGCTTTGTGTTTTTGTCTAGACCTTACTTGGAGGTTCTGACTTCCTAATGATTCTTACTGAAGATGAACCCCTAACTACCAAGTCTAAAATAGAGCTCATTCCCCCCACATGCCAGTTTCCAGTGCTTTCATTTCAGTGACTGGGGCCACTTTGCCCGGTTGCCCCCTGCACCCCCCACCCCCACCCTTGGCATTCCCCCCACATGCCAAGGGTCTTGTCCCTCCTCTGACTTGCTATTTCTCTCCTGTTTACCAGCTTCCTTTCCCTCCCTGTCCCTCTCTACTTCCTCTTCTCATGCCCCTCCCCACCCCCTCCCCCACCATCCTTTACTCGTGTCTTCCTTCCGGACCTTTCTTAGTTTTCCCCTTCATTGGCCATCTCACAGTCTAACCAAGCTCATTTTCCATATTAGGACTAAAAGGCTCTTTACAGAGGTAGATTTTTAATCTTGCCTACAGGCAAAACCTTTAATGGCTTCTGCTGGCACTTTGGAGACTGGGAAAGCATTTTCAGATCGCCATTGTGACCTTGCAGATCTGGTCCTTCCCACGCCCACAGCCTCGGTTGTACAGTGCCCTTTCTCTCTCTCAGGATTGATTACCTTAGTAGTCTAGTTTTCATGCTCACTTTGTCTTCACAGGATGGGGACGGAGCCTGATTGTTTCTCTGTGTCCCTAGTACCCTGTACCCTTCAATTTTAAATGCTTTGTAAATACTCAGAATCAACAAGTGATTAATTAATTAACAAATTAATATAAGGTCTGCTGAGCTGACTGTAGGGGTTAGGAACCTAGGCTCTGGAGTCTCATTGCCTGGATTTAGTCACAAGTCCTTCCTAATCAACTGTCACACTGCACAAGGTGCTTTGCTCTCTGCCTCAGTCTACGGTAGGGATGATATCTGTGTTCATTTGATACGGTTTGTTTCAGGTTGGCACATGGAGAGCTCCTAGAACAGCCTGTGCATAGCACAGATAAATATCAGCTCCTGCCAAAGTCATTGGCAGCAGCAACAGTCTCTGTAGCCAGTGTCCATGAATCTTCAAAATCCATGGCAAGTGGATTTTGCCGACCGTGTCCAGAGGGGAAATTCCTAAGTGGAGGTGTGGATGCTCAGCTTGCTTCTGGTCTCATCTCTCTCTTTGCTGTCTCATCACAGTACTTCTCCAGTAATTTACAAACTGCAGACCATCAAAAGCTGTATTTTTCTGTAGACACGTTTAAGTTACTGCTGTTTGAGCTTCATCACCCTTAAAAAGAGTGCTGGTCAGATGGCCCAGTTGATACATTGCCTGCTCAAGGATCTGAGTTAAAAACCAAGCGTTTGATAAAAAGCCAGAGAGTGGCATGCCTCGGCGATGAGGAAGGCAGAGATGGGCATCTTTGGTGATTGGTGGGAAGCTGTCACTGCCACATCAGTGAGTGACCCTGTCCGAAAACATTCATAGAACAGTCGAGGAAGTCCCCAGCGTTGGTCTCTGTCCCCATCCTCACATGTGCATGCATACTCACTCACACACACAATACATACATGCCCATATGCTACACCCGCCCCATCTACACAAAAAAGGTTTAATCTTAGAAAACAGTGTATATGGATGGCTACAAATTGGTGACTGGAAAGGGCCTAGAGAGTTTCTTATCAGAAGGACTTTCTTTCTCTGATAGACTGAGAATGTTAGCAGGAAAATATTTCCAGCCATCAAGGCTGTATTGCTTCTTATTCCTCCAGGATCGGACTTTTACAGACCCATGTTCAGAGAGCTTTCTGTGTGCTTCTCTCCCTACAATGTGTTTCTCTGTCTCTGTTTCTGTCTCTGTCTGTCTGTCTGTATCTCTCTCTCTCTCTCTCTCTCTCTCTCTCTCTGTGTGTGTGTGTGTGTGTGTGTGTGTGTGTGTGTTTGACTGGGCAAATGGTTGGCAGGATGAATGTGGATTCTCTGTCTCTACATCCTGTGCTGAGGTTACAGTGGACTTTTCCACTGGCATTTACATGGATTCTAGGGGTCTGAACTCTGGTTCCTAAGCTTGTACAATAGGCGTGTTACCCACTGGGCTCCCATCTCCCCAGGCTCCTACAGTATTTTTCAACAACAGGAATCCAGTCTCCTTACTATTCCATCCGATTAAAGCATATTCTCTGTAGACATAAGATGCTTCACTGCTTTTCACACAGGCTTCGACTCTTAGGAAGATTAGAGTCATGTCAGTTTTTTCCAGTCACTGTCAGCCCAGATGGGCTGGTGTGACATTTCCATGTTAATCACTGGTAAAGCCTTTCCTCTGTCTAGTAGCAGAGGAATGGGTCATGTCTCCCAAAGGACCCTCTGACATTTGTTCCTGTGCTGTAAAGTTTCAAAACTTGCTAGAGCCAGAATGTGGGAAGGAAGCAGTCTTTCTTTCAGTGCAGAATGGCAGCCAGCTAGTTTTGATACAGAAGGCCATGTCAGCAGAGAAGGGTGTGGTATTAGGTCTACACTGGTCTCTGGGTTCCATGCTGGGCGTGTACAGTGACCCGGGGTGCTGTAACTAGGGTAGGTGTCCTTTCCAGAGCGTGTGCTTCTTGCTGCTTACACACTCCCACCCCGGCCTCACTAGAACGTGGATCCAGGCTCCATGGCACACATCCCCAGCTTCTCCCCACACAGAGGCGGGAGCAGCCCTTCCCCAGTTACCGGGAAAGCAGTGCGTTTTCATAGACCTAGGCTCATGTAGTGAGGGAGAACTCTGAGACTGAAGAGGGACTGCTCGCCACGTTGACAGGAAGACCAGCTCAACTCTCCCACCAGCATCCATCACACGGGTCCAGTTGGTTTCCCAGATTAGAGAGATGTCTAAAAACATTAGCACACGCCACACATGGTGGTATGTGCCTGTAAGTCCAGGCCAGCATGGGCTACCTAGTGAGGTACCCCACACCTACCTCAGGAAGGGGGTGGAGCTGGTTCTTTAGCCTTGAGCTTTCAGCTTGGGATAGTGTGGGAAGAAGGATGCCTTTTGGGGTGCTGAGTGGGTCAGGGTTCCGTGTTTGGTGCAGTTTCTAAGACTCTGAGTTCCCTCCAGATCCCTCTCCATCTGGCACTGTTGAGTTGATGCTCCTCGCAGTCTTGCCCTCCTCCTGCCCACTCATTGTTGTGAGTCTTCCTGCAGCTCAGCTGTCCCTGCTCCTGTACTTCCCAGGGCTGGGCTGGAAGCTGCAGAAACTGACACACCTTAGACTGCACAGACCCTAGCTCGGCTTCATTCTCCTTTGCCCACAGTGAGCCCCATGTCCCTTTAGTAAATGGCATCACGTGGAGCCCCGTCCAGAGACTTAATCCACATCATCCCCAGAGCTCTCTGCAGTCTGTGTTCACTAGATTTTTAAAGAATTCTCTGTCCCTTACAGTTTTGACTTTGGCCTATTGCAATACCCCACGAGGTTGCTCCTGCTGTCTGTGGACTCTCACTTCCACCTTTTCCTCATATCCAAACTTTTAGTTTAATTTTTGCCCTACTTAGGGTATAAGTTCTCAACAGCTTTGGAAAAAAAAGTTCAAAGTACTTTTTTGCCCCTGCTTGTCATCCTACCTATCAGAATTTTACTGCCAAATATCAGATATGTGTGGTTCTTACCCATACCACAAATAAGGAGCCTCAGTGCTGAAATCAGATGCTAGCCTACAACCTGCCCACCTCTGCTCTCAGCCCTCAAGGACTTCTCCTGCTTTCAAGACCTGGAGACCCGGAGTCATTCCTGTGAGAGGCCAGGTAGTGGCTGGCATAAAGGCCTTGGCTCTCATGTCATTCTCTAGTAGTAATTCCTTATCTGGCAGAAATTCTTTTCATTTCAGTAGTAGATAAAGTGTACTTTTTGATAAGTGTAATTGTTTCATCTGAAACAGAAGAGAATTCCATTTTGTATAATGATTTGTCATCTTGAATTGAAAGGCTTTTTTGTAAACTTATCATTTTCAAACTAGTTTCCTTCTTCCCTACCCCAAGTTTTTGTTGGTTTTGTGGGGGCATAAGGGGTCTGGATATAATCCTGGGCTAGCCCAAAATTCACTGTGCAGGCTTGCCTCAAATATGTAATGATCCTCCTTGAGTTCTGAGGTTACACAGACACAGATGCTCTACCACTATGTCTGGTAAGCTAGTTTGCTCTTGTGAGTACTGTTTTTGAATACTAAGACTTGATTTTATTTGTAATTTTGACTTTGTTGTTGTTCCTTATTTTTATGTACATATTTATTTCTTAAATAATGTTCAGGACTTAAAGTGCCGTGGACTTAAAGCCAGAAAAAAGATTTATAGCAAGGTTCGAATGGATACCTTAGCTAGAAATAGCTTGAGAAACAGCATAGGGATGTTTCTACTGACTCAGGAAGTGAACATTGGTTAGTCTTAAGGTTTGGGCCAAAAGGTGTTTACTGTTCTATTTCAGCATTGACTAGGAAAAGTAAAACCATAGCAATGAGCTCTATTCCTTTGTAAATTATTTGTGTGCCTTTAAAATGCACCCATTTTTATGTAGTTAGACTGTGGAAAGCATTGAAGTTGTATTTTCTACTTCAAAGTCTGTTATTGATGAACAAGTTATTTATTCTTCCCCGGTGGGTGACTTAAATAGTAAATGAATTAGAATCACACTTTTTTATGGTAGCTCTTACAGAAAAAAAATAACTTCATTTTGTATAGCATATTATGTTACTATCTTATATCCTTCAAAATCTGTTAGTATTAATAGAGAGCTGCTTTATCTAAATTAACACAGCACTCACATGAGCAGGTTTTGCTTCTCAGACTCTGGAACTCCAGGACATCCAACACTTAAAGCCGAGTACAGATGCCTTTTGCTCCTAAGTGGAAACAACAGTGTAGCTGAGTGGTTGTTTTGTTTGTTTGTTTGTTTTTGTTTTTGCTTTTTGTTTGTGTCTTGGTTTTCTCTGTGTAGCCTGGCTGTCCTGGAACTCACTCTGTAGACCAGGCTGTCCTGGAACTCAGAAATCCACCTGCCTCTGCCTCCCAAGGGCTGAGATTAAAGGTGTGTGCCACCAGTGCCCAGCTGTAGCTGAGTGTAGCAATCATGACATCATTCATAAAAGGTTTCCACTTCAACAGGGAATTATTTTAAATATGTTCAGAATAATTTTCTCAAAGGGTTTGAACCATTTTACAGCATCAGCAACTAACCTTTTGTGGTTTGAGTGAGAATGGTCCCCATTGCCACATGCATTCAAATATTTGGTGAAACTGTTTGGAAAGGATTCAGAGGTGTGTCCTTGTGGGAAGATATGCCAGTGCCGACCCAAGTGAGTGTTCTCTGCCTTGTAGTTGTGTCTCAAGATGTAAGCTCTCAACTACTACCCTAGTGCCATGCCTGCCTATCTGCTGCTGAGCTCCCTACCACGATGGTCATGGGCTCTAGCCTTCTGAAACTATAAGTCCCAGAGTAAGCACTTTTTAAAAATAAATTGCCTTGGTCCTGGTCTTTTATCACAACAACAGAAAAGGAACTAAGACACCTATATTAATTAATCTTCCTGTCATTTACTACTTAATATTACAGCCTAACTTTTATTATATTAAAATTTTATTTAAAATATCCATTCTCTTTTATGACCATGAGATTAATGGGGCTTGAGTAATTCATCTGTGGTTTTAGCCTTAAACTGGGTATTCCTTTTTTTTTTTCCACCTTCCAAGAACATTGGTTCTTAATGTTGGTTTTTCCCGCGCAGGCAGCCGGAGTGGAACCGCCCCGCACAGGCGGCGGGAGTGGAACTGCCGGCCCCGAACCGCCCGCTGCGGAAAGGCGGGAGCAGGCGGCAGACCCGGGCCGACCAGGCTCGGTCCGCAGCGCCCGCGGTGGAGCCGGGAGGTGTGGGCTGAAACAGTTAGACTAGACCAAGTAGCTCCACGTGGGTTTATTTAAGATGGGGGTACAAGGGGAACGGGGGTAAAGGGGAAGGCCGGGAGCGATGAGCAGAAAGAGAAAGAGAAAGAGGGGGAGCAAGCTACTCCTTATGTGCATGATTATTCAAATTACAGGTAGGCTAGGTGGGCCTATTGAATTCTGGGTACATGGTGGTCGTTGCCTTGGTAACAGGAGTAAACCTGCAGGGCTGCATTAGTGTCGCCTATATGACGTCACAGGTCTCAGGACCAACACTTAAGACTCAGAAATTGTTCTAGGGCTTCTTGGATTTCTTGGATACATATATGAGCCTTTACCCCTTGACTTTCTTGAGCATCAGTGCATCTGGTTATTTATTCCCAGCATTGAGAAAACATAAAAACATTGTTGAAAGAAGATGATGGCAGACAATAAATCACATGTCTAGGTAAGCCACTAGGGAACAGCCTAACAATTAAGCAGTGTAGAAAGACCTTGAAATTTCTAGTTTGTTGCTTTATGTACAAACCAGTTTGTGGGAGAATTTGCAGGGAAAAAACTGTCTGTTAGTTTTTCATCACTGTGACAAAATATCCAAGAATTAACGTAGGGGAAAGAAGCTTGTTTTGCCTCTTAGGTTCAGAAATGTCCCTCTGTGGTTGCATACCACATCATGACAGAACATGTGCAGAAGATGCCTGCCCACTCTGCAATGGCTTAGAAACAAAACAAAGGACAGGAGGAGGCTGGGTCCCAGTGACTCCCTAGGTGGGAACACTGTGATGACTTCTACTGGGCTTCATCCCCACAAGGTTCTAACTGTAGGTCGCGTGTCTATCTCGCCAGCAAGAATGACACGAGACAGTCAGGATCCTTCCACAGACGTTTATTGCAGGGTTGATTGCAGAGGCGAAAGACCAAGAAGGGTAGAGTGGTGCATCTTAAATAAGCCTAGGCAGGATGTGTTTCTACCTGATTGGTGCACACCACGATGCCTCATTAGTATGCTCCGGGTCTGAGCTGCGACCCGCCAAACCTCTACCTGAGCATGCACAGTAGGGCGCGGAGTGGAGTAAACAACAGCACATTGCTGATTCATCACAGGAAATGGGCGCCATCTTGTAATGGCGAACGTGGCTTCCTACAACTCCCCCTTTTTTGTTTTATAAGAAACCAGGCCTAGGGCTGTCGATCAACCATCAGGTTCTTGTTGAACCATCAGGGTTCGAGGCAATCCATAAGTGAACTCATGACCAACACCCTCTCACGTGCAATGAGATAGTCTCTGTGAGGTGCAAGGGCTGTGGCAAACAGCACGTCACCCATCCCGGTGCAATGTCCTTTAAAGACTCGGGGTACAAGGGCTGACTTCTGCATGAGTAAAACTAATTCTTAAGCATGAACAGCCATGCTTCAGGGGAAGCACCATTTTTCAATGCAGCGAGTGCTTGTGTAATCACCACCTTGTCGCATTTTTGTTGGGCATGTAGCTTGCACAGCAACCATAGCAGAAACACTCCTCCACAGCATATTAGGGCACCAAAAAGACAAACTCCCGCCCACTCTTTAAAGTATGAAAATGCAGAGGTAAGCCAAGAAGTGAAATCTTCAAAGGGAATGGGATCAGCTCGAATTCCGCTGAGGACAATTTGATTTTGAAGTTGTAGCTGCAATTCTTCCAACTCGGCTGTCCAGTGTCTCCTCTTCGGTGTGTATGCGTGAGTTAGTCTTGCAGGTACCCAGATAGGATTGTCTTCACTCTGTGGAAAAACACAGATAGCTCCCCTGGATCTTATTAGAACAAGATCCGGGCCTCTCCATTTGTTAAGCAGCACATCCTTCCATTTTACCATCTCTTTTGGTGGAGCCGGCCATTGGCCATGACGTTCAGCAGCAGAACGGCCTTGAGTGTCCAGATTTAAAAAATTCAATGTTAGAAGTGCTATGGATATAATGGTTCTAGGGGAGGAGGGTGATAAGCCCTCAATTCCCCCTTTTTGTTTTGTAATATATTGTTTAAGCGTACGATGAGCCTTCTCAACCATGCCCTGACCTTGGGGATTATAGGGCAAACCAGTGATATGGGTAATTCCCATATGCCGGCAAAATTGTGAGAACTTTGCAGAAGTGTAGGCAGGACCATTATCTGTTTTTAAAACATGTGGGATACCCCACATGCTCCAGGCTTCAAGACAATGTTGAATGACATGAGCAGCCTTCTCTCCTGACAAAGGGGTGGCACATATCACGCCGGAAACTTGTGTCCACAGAGACATGTGTGTATTGAAGCTTACCAAAAGAGGAAATATGAGTAACATCCATTTGCCACATTTGAAGGGGACGTAGGCCCCGTGGGTTAATCCCAACATGAGGCATAGATAAGAAGTCAACACAATTAGAGCATTGGAGAATAATATTACAAGCCTCTGCTCGACTAATGGAGAAACGGAGGCGCAGGGTCTCCGCTGGGACATGGAATGTGTGGGTAATAAAAAATGGGTGTTGTTGGTGAATCAATAGTTGCTGGATACCTTTAAATATATGAGCAACCTGCCAAAGGGTATCAACTTGTTCCTGCACCAAATCAATTCTTTGATTAAGGATCATTATGCCACCTTTTAGGTGGGCATTAACATTGGCCTGAAACTTCCTAGGTGGGCATTGCAAGACAAAAGCAGTGCCTCACAAGTCTCCGTTGAGGCAGCTCTGAGCCTTTCATTTATTCAATTGTAAATTATTCTCTAATCTGAGCCTATTGGCCAAGGCCAGGCTCAACATTCACCTGTCCTGCAGGGCAGTAGCCTGCAACTGGACCCCATTGTATAAGGGTTGAATAATAAAAGGAACCTGAGATTTGAAGGTTCTCAGAAAAATTCTACTAGCTGTTTTTAGTAGTCATATCTACAGATTTTTCAAACAGTTTAAAAGTAGCCTGTTTGATACCAAATAAATTTCCATTGAGATCTCTTTTTCAATCTTGGGGAGTTAAATTTGTTTTTACCACTGTATCCCATAAAGCTTGTGAAAAAGTGGCAACAGGCCTATACTGGCCACAGGTGTTTTTAACTTACTCTTGAAATCATCTTAATTGCAAAATATGAGTGAGTTAAGAATCGTAAGCCTTAGATCGGACTCCAAACTTTAGTCTATGGTACACTGGCAGTTATTAACCATAATTCTTTCTCTTGCAATATTAGAGTATAACTACAGTTTTGGAAAGTAAAACCCAATTTTAAACAATTTATTCTCTTTAAAAATCAATGGCAAATGTATTACTTTTACATTACAAAGTTCAATTTAGAAGTATCTTTAAAGGCCTGTTTTTCCTGGGTTGGGTCATGCCACATGCTATCGTTTAAGATAACTCCAACCCTGAGGTACCAGTTTTAAATTCTCTTTTTGTTACCAATGTAATAATTTTTAATCATGCCCAATAACTTATAAGCCAATACTCTATAGTCAAAACATGTAAAACATATTTATACCTTTAAGACCAATCAGAACCAAAAATGAAACTACATGAATCTTTTAAATTTGAACCAAATATTTGTTTTCTAGCTGTAATTCAAGAGAAAAAGCACTTTGTACCCAAAAGGAGAAATAACCATCAGCCTACTTGGCCTAGAACTTAAGCAGCTGCTGCCCCCCCCCTTTTTTTTTTTTTTTTTTTTTTTTTTTTTTTTTTTTTGGTTTTTTTGAGACAGGGTTTCTCTGTGTAGCCCTGGCTGTCCTGGAACTCACTCTGTAGACCAGGCTGGCCTCGAACTCAGAAATCCGCCTGCCTCTCTGCCTCCCAAGTGCTGGGATTAAAGGCGTGCGCTACCACTGCCTGGCTTGCTGGCCCTTTTTAAAAGCAGCTTTTCTTCAGCTGTGCTTGACTCCTAGCTAATTGCAGAGCAACTTAAATCAGCCTCTGCTGTGTAAACTGACACTGGATCAAAAGATGGACTTCCAGCAAATAAAGTTTTTACCTTTTTTTTTTTTTTTTTTTTTTTACATAAAGCAGAGCAACAGTCACTCGAACCACAAAACAAGGACAGACACACATACACAAATTGGTGCACCAATAGTCAAACAATACACAGAGAGGGAAGAACACTTGTACCAGTACTAAGAATATCTCCATTGGGGTCCATAGAGGTAACAGGACGTCTCCATGTTTCCCCTTGTCCCCAGGAGTTTTGAAATCCATTTTCCTTTTCTCATTTTTCCACGGTTCCTTTCTTCTTAACAAATCTTTTCAACTGCTTTATACTCCTTTCCAACTCTAATTTCTTTCCCTTTAACAGCTCCCTTAGAGCCACAACAATTGGCTACAAAGTAGTTATCCATACTTTCGCTTTTCCTTTTTAGCCTCTTTACCGAGGACTTTATTGCTCCTTCCCGGAAACTTGAATTGGTTCCCCCTTACCTGGGACTTACTAGCCGGCTACCTGACTGCAAAGAGTTCTGAACTGCGTTATACAAATGCAAGTCCTTCTCAGAACAGTTTATTTAGGATTCTTTTCTTTGTCGCTTACCCCCGTCATGTGGTTCTGGATCCTCCTCAGAAGAAACTTCTGAGGGGTCTTCACAGGCCGTTAATGTAAAGGTTCCGGGGTTTCAGCACCAGTTGTAGGTCGCGTGTCTATCTCGCCAGCAAGAAGGACACGAGACAGTCAGGATCCTTCCACAGACGTTTATTGAGGGGTCGATTGCAGAGGCGAAAGACCCAGAAAAAAGCAATGGTGCGCCTTAAATAAGCCTAGGCTAGACGTGTTTCTACCTGATTGGTGCACGCCACGATGCCTCATTAGTATGCTCCGGGTCTGAGCTGCGACCCACCAAACCTCTACCCGTGCATGCGCAGTAGGGTGCGGAGTGGAGTAACAACAGCACATTGCTGATTCATCACAGGAAATGGGCGCCATCTTGTAATGGCGAATGTGGCTTCCTACATCTACCATTAGTGACACCTGCAACCAAGAACCTTCAGCACACGGGCCTGGGTGACAAGGAAAATTTGGACTAGCAGTTTGTACTCCTGTTTCCTGTAATGATATTTTCATTATGGAGAGATGGTTGACTGTTGTTACTGCACATACCCCAACTCTTTTTCCTTCCTTTATCCATGCGCTCCTGTGTGTCCTGGTATATTAGTTAGAAATGTGATCAGAGGTTTCTTTCTTTCCCTCCCTCCCTCCCTCCCTTCCTTCCTTCCTTAATCAGAGGTTTCTTACACAGCTGAGAGGCAAGGCTGAGTAGAGACTGAAGCTAAAATATTTCCTTCCCTCCACTTAAAAGAACCTTTGTTCAAAGGGATGAGGGGATCCTGGGTGCACGATGCATGGTAGGCCATGGCAAAGCCTCTCTTCATCCATCTTTGCAGATGGTTGGCCTGGTGATTGGGAGCACTACAGGCAAGCAGCAGGGTCAGTCAAGCCTGATCAGACCCAAGGTGAGCTGTCTCACTGAAGTCAGTGGTTCTCAGACTGAGGCCATGGAAACCGAAGCTACTCCATCACAGTTCTAAGAGCTTGTCTTTTCACTCCCAGTTTTGGAAGATGTGCAGACTGAATTCAGAAGCAGCTTGAGGCTCGAACTGCTTCTCTTCATTCAGAAAGCCATTAAAATGGAAAACATACAACTCTTGTCATTAAGTTTTGTTTTTAAAAAGTTCCATTTTATGAACTTTATTAACCTATATTGTATTGAGTTAATATCTTATAAGTTTACCAGTTTTTATTTCTACTGTGATAAATATCAATTCATGCAACTTACATAAATGAATGTCCTTCAGAGTCCTGAGGAGTTTTGAGAAGCATGCAAGTTCCAGGACATTTGTTAAAGTCCAGAGATGCAGAGTAAGGCACATAAGACTTGAGCAGTTTGTAGACCTTGTGTCAAGCCCTACCACTTTTCTGAGTTCCAATTCAAAAGGTATAACTTCCCTTGGCTCCACCTTCAGTGGATGCCTGCCTAAAGCCTACACACATTTTTTCCTGGCATCCTGGGCCTCCTCATGGTTTGTCCAAAGACCCTCCCTTTCTAACCTGCTTGTTAACTCAAAAGGCATGGCTTATTCTTTTCTGTCTTTCTCCTCCCAGCAGGTGTTGGGGTTTTCAGCTTACCTGGCCTGTTGATTTTTCTCCCAAGCTTTAATAAAAAGATTCTCAAGTTTGAGGGAAAAACAACCAAACAATTGAAGAAGCATAATTTTGAGCATTATTATTCTAGGATTTGAAATTTTATCGGTGGACTTCTTGAGTACTCTTCTGATGTACAGCAAAGTAGAGACGAAGGTATACAGGTTTTGCCTGTGCCCCTGGCCCACATGCATCCCGCCCCTGTATGAACATCTTTTCCCAGAATGCTATCTCCATGGTTAGTGATGAGCTCGTGCATGCATCGCCCAGTCAGTGGTTCAGGGTTCATTCTTGGTACTCTGCATTCTGTGGGTATGGACAAGTGTCAGAGGCATGTAGCTATCACTGTATCATATGAAGCAGTAACATTGCTCTGCAAGTCCTCTGTGCTCTGTGATGACCTCATGGATGCTTCTATGATGAGAGAATGGAAGCTGAGTTGTTTTGCATTTATTGGATTTTCTCACTGAGAACAGCAGTCATCCCAAGAGAAACACTGTGTGTGACAGGTTGGCCAGCACAGCCTCCTTCCAAGGCCTCTGGTCACAGACTCTTGACTCTAAATGGAAAATCCTCTCTCATGCCTGCCATTCCTCACAACTCAAAGAGCATGCATAAAACCTAGAATAACCTACATATGTAGATTGTTAGGAATGGTACAGTTAGTGTTCACAACTTAAATTTGATTCAGAAAACCTTGAAAACAGAGGCAAAAAGTTGACACTGCAAATTCAGAAGAAGTATGATAAAAATGAAGGTACTTTTAAATGTAGTAATACTTTTACAATACTGATTTTATGTCAAAATCATATGTTGGGGTTCCTTGGATTATTAAAACTAAAACTACTACACAACAAAGCAGTCTTCCTTAGGGATGTCTGTCTAGCGGAATTGAAAGCAGATACTTGCAGTATTCACAGTAGCCAGAAATAGGCTATGTGTCTGTCAAAAGATGAATAAAGAATATGGGGTATGCACATATGATGTTGAATATTATGCATCCAGTCCTGTTCCATGTGGTGAATATCATAAGCCTAAGGATAGTATGCTCAGTAAAGTAAGCAGAGTTCTAGAATTACAGAGCAAAACAGCACTGTTCAGTTCACTTGCAGGAGGCATCCCAGGACGTCATAGTCACAGAGAGAGAAAGGTGGGCATGGAAGACCTGGATGAGCACATATACCGTTGCTTGTTCTCAGCTCTCTGCTCGTCTATTGTTCTTCCTTGTAACAAATCCCAAGCGTTCAACATCTCTGATTCACACCTTGAAGTCTTACACCTTGCAATCTAAGATTCTTTTTAGAACAATAAATATCGTATGTAAGCATTTTCTCCCAAGCTGGTAGAGGGTGTACTCTACTTTCAGTGGTGCTGATCTTGGGTTAACAGACTCTCAAAGCCACCCGTATGTTTCATTAAACTCAACAGTAATACAGTAAGTTGATTGATTAAGTAGTTGAAGGGTCTTTTTTTTCTACTGTTAAATTTAATGCCAAGTTTAAGCCAAAATCTAAATAAAAACTGAAAATTTAATGTTGGAGAGATAGAAGGATTATTGCCAAGAGCTGGGGAAAGGGAGAAGAGGCATTTGAGATGGAGTGTTGGATATATTCACACATGTGCTCATACGTGTGTATGCAGTCACTGTCGGTAAAAATCAAGACGTTAAGTAAAAGATGTTCTGGTTACTTCTGAAAACAGGCTCAGTTATTATGAAATGAGAAATTTACTAATATTACCATCCCAACAGGACTTTGTAAACTACCTAATGGAAATATTTATAGAATGGTGGACCTAGCTCCTGTGTGTGTGTGTGTGTGTGTGTGTGTGTGTGTTTGTGTTATCTAAGGAAATGTATTAGAAACAATAGAAGTTAAATCATTTGCTTTTTTAAATTAATATTGTGGTTTCGTATTAGAAACATTACTCTTTTTAATTTTTGTATTTCTTTCATTTTGTGAGATTATAACATAATCCCGTTGTTTCTGCTTCCCTTTCCTCTCCCCATACCTCCCATACACCATCCTCACGCTTTCAAATTCATGGCCTCATTTTTCATTAGTTGTTGCTACATAGATGCGTGTATATAACATATATGCACACTGCTTGGTCTGTATGTTAGTTGTATGTATGTTTTCAGGGCTAGCCATTTGGTATTGGGTAACCATTGGTGTACTTTTTTTTGTGGGAGACTTATTTCCCTCACTCCCAGCATTCCTTAGTTGCCTGTAGTTCTTTACGTAGGGCGGAGACTTTGTGGGCTTTCCCTAGTCTACATGAACATGTCTGTTGTTGGTGTCATTTGTCTCATGTTTAGGCAGTTGTGCTGGTGAAACTTTATGGGTGTAGCTTCTGACATTCATTTGTTAGAAAACAAAATTTCAGAGCAAACTCCCTCTTCCTCTGTTTTTTACAATCTTTGCACCCCATCTTTTACAGTGAACCCTGAGCCATAGGTGTAGGAGATGTTTTATGTACATATGTATATATGTATGTATGTATGTATGTATGTATGTGTGTGTGTCTATATATATATATATATATATATAAACTTTTATTATGATATATTATAATATGTAATATATCCATTGGGACTGTGCTTCATAACTCTGCATTTTGATAGGTTGTGGTATTCTATAGTGCTCTCTGTTGCAGTTTTTTTGATGTGGTATTAAGGATTATACTTACCTATAGGTATAAGAATAAATAATTTAGGCTATAGTTAGGGGTTTTGCCAGTTTAGCAAAATGGCAGTTATAGATTCTCCTCTGAAATCCATGAAGTCACTAGTCTTGAATACTTGCTAGGTTCCCAATACCAGGTGGATTTCTCTGTTGATGAGCAGATCCTAGGTCCAACTAGAGAGCTGTTGGTTACTGTCAGATCATGTGAGCCATTGCTGCTCCCCGAGGGTTACCATGCATGCTGGTCATTGCTGTGGTTCATCGTGTGCTAAATAACACTGTTGGTTGCTTTGCTCCTTTGGAGTTTGCATGGTGCCCATATACATTGCCCTAGCCTGGCCTGGTCATCCCTGCCTACACCAAAACCAACTTGCAGGCTTTTGACAGGGCCTGCCCAGCCTGTGCCCCAGGGTCCTAACCTATAGGCTCATCCCACACCACATTCAATATCTCCACCAAGCTTGACCTGCCCCTTACTCCTGGCTTCGACCAGGTCACACATCCTGCCTACCAACCAGGTTTCCTCTGTCTGTCTAACTTCATTCTACCTAAGCCATTTTTGTCTTCTAGGCCTAACCTGCCTATACATCCTCTCCTATGCCCCAGCCTACTCTGTCCATATCAGACCTAGATTAATAATAGAAGTCCACATGCCCAGGTCTCATTGCAAAAATATAAACAGTATGAGAGATCAAGCCAGATGTACTTCACCTCAAAACCCAGTTCTGTAGAAATGCTTGCTAATGAGAATTACCCTGATGAACCTAGGACACAGAATTTAAAAGAACCATCATAAACTTCAGCAAAAACTTCAAGGAATTTAAAGAAGACACAAACAGCTTGGTGAAATTAAGTAAAAAGAACTTGAGAATAAATGAGTGCCCAAGAAAACAGACATGAGGTTGATGGAAACGACAGAGACAACCCAAGACTGGAGAATGGAAGCAGTAATGGGTAGGAAGCTGAAGAGGGCTCAGGCTGAAACAGGTGGAGTGGAAAATCCCAGGTGCTTAGCTAGAAACGTAAAGGAAACCACTGGGTTGAACGAATCAGTCAGAAGATCTTGAAGAGAAAGCAAGGAACATGGGGAGCAGAAGTAGAAACACAGGGAAGGGACAGTGGGATACCGCGGAGCAAACCAAACCAAGTCAGAGTCATAGGTGAGGCAGACGTCAGTGGCTTTTATCACACTTGGAAAGTGTGCCTCTCCTCCTTCAGGAGTGGCTGTGTGTAGCACATGCTGCTTTGACCCTGGCAACTTCTCTGTGACCTTTTGCTAGGTAACAACTCACATGCCATCATTTCTCCCTTACTCTTTATAAATTTGGGTGTGACCATGGTGATTGCTTTGCTTATTTTTCTGGGAAGAAAGCTTTTATAGGGAATGCAACTGTAGTTTTGTTTTCTTGATAAAAGTAGACTTATCACACATTCAGTCAGTATACATCTTTGATGCACCATACACTTGACAAACAGTTGGTAGCTAATGATCTAATTTTAGATTCTATTTTTATCTGTGAAGTAGTGTTAGATTTTTAAGAAGTAAGAGAGATTATTGGCAGGCTTTCGTATAAAGCAAGAAATTAAAATGTGAATTTAAAATGTTTTATTAGTGTGTGTATATATATATGATGATTGTGGGGGCGGGGCGCTCACATGCCGAGGACAGTTTTGTGGAGTAGATCTTCTCTTTTTGCTGTGCGTGGATCCTGTGGATCCCACTGCCCTTCTCCAGCCCACATGGCAGGGGCTGCAGGTGCTGAGCCACCCACCTTCTGCCCAGTAGATTCTTATGTAAAGGTGCTGTGGCGTCATCACCAGGGTTCTGTGGATCTGTTCATTGATCCTTACATGAGGTGGGGGCAGTGCGAAGAAGTATGTAATATTCCTTGACTGACCAGAATAAGGACAAGATGACTCAAGACAACACCGAGAATGTGTGCTGAGTAGGGTCCTAAGCATGACCAGAAAACAAAAGGGTATGTTTTATTCTGGTGAAAAACACATTAGACTGCCTACCGGCATCTTCCCTAAGCTGACAAAACTTAATAATAAATTGGATTAGTTGAGGCAATTCTATTACCAAACAAAAGCCGTGTGGTGTCTGTTTGACAGATATATTTCAAATGCAAATAAAAGGCGGTTAACAGTCCTAGTGATGAGTTCAGGATGGCGGTGATTGGCATGTGTCTGGGCAGGCATGGACTTTTAGTACTTTTTAAATGACAGGACATGTTTAGCAACTTAAAAAAAGCACTCTTGCTCAATTGAAGCAGTTTCACCATCTGATTAACTAATTTTGCTAGGCTTGGTTTTCAGAGAAAGTAGTCAAAGAAGAATGAAATTGTTTGCAGATGTTCAGAGCTTCTCAGACTAGTTAAAGAGATTAAATATAAAGATAAGTGTGTATTCCTCATAGAAGTCAATTCAATTGAAACATTTTTTTATAAACGTAAACTTTATAAAGGTAAATTCTCATGCAGAAGCTGAGAATATGGCCCAGTTGGTGGAATGCTCTCATCTAACGTGCACGGGGCCCTGAGGTCATAAACTGGGCACGGGGGTCCAAGCCTGCAGTCCCAGCGCTTGGTAGGTAGAGGCCAGGGTTCACACCATCAGTGAAATTTCCATTTCTACAAAATACAAAGGCAGAATATTTGGACAGAGGAATATTGGCAGTTTTACTTTTTAAACAGTGGTTTCAAAGTCTAGTAGTTAAATCTTTCTGTACTCAGTAAGAAAATTGCAGAATACAAAATGGCATGGGCCCCACCGTATGTATGCCCTGCCTCGGGTGTGCGGTTCCCGATGCCCTGGGTTTATTGCTGCATCTTAAGCCAACGCCCAGAGTCCTGGGCTCCTCTGCCACTTCCTCGCTTACAGAAACACTGCACTGTTAGCCCTAAGATGTGACTTTGCCAGGCTACAGGTGGGGCTAGGCTAAGGCATGTCCCAGAGGGAAGGGGATGGTACTGTGGAACAAGTGTCACAGGCCAGAGGGAGATGGAGAATGCTGCCGGCAAGTCCCCCGCCCGTCCCTCTCGCCTGTGTCCTTCCTCTGGCCGTCCCCACTTCTGTCTGTCCAGCCACTTCCTGTGGACTGGAGAACCGACTTTTCTCTGAGACTCAGGGCAGCTGGTGGCGCTGTGCCAAGCTTTGGTCTGTTTCCCTCTGTTGTTCCTTTCCCAGACTGCTGAGGGGGTCACTTCCAGCTCTGGCTTTCATTTAAAGGCGTTACCTCAGAGACAGTTGTTGTTTGGGGGAGGGGGCGCACCAGTTTAAAGCAAAAATGTGTACAAAAAATGAAAGTACCAAGTAATAGATATGAAAAAAAAGAAAAGACTCCAGTGTGTAAACAGTAGTGCACATCAAACCACAATGAGATGCCATTTTCTTGCACATTAGCTTGGCAAAAGTGAAGAGAGGACTTGCCTCTTATAGGATTGAGTAAATCACTGTCATGAGAATGTAGAGACGGAGTGCCTTGTGCTTCATGGAGCGTTAAGGCAGAGTTCTGTGTTTGAGACAGCAATCTTCTATATGCATCAGACATATGACTGTGTGTGCTCTTGTATGATAGTGAATATGAAGACAAATAAAGTGACCATTTTCACATAGCTATTATCATTAAACTGTATAATGGCAGTATTATAGGGCTGGAGAGATGGCTCAGTGGTTAAGAGCAATGGCTGTTCTTCCAGAGGCCCTGAGTTCAATTCCCAGCAACCACATGGTGGCTCACAACCATCTGTAATGGGGATCCGATACCCTCTTCTGCTGTGTCTAAAGAGAGTGACAGTGTATTCACATACATTAAATAAATAAATCTTAAATAAAAATAGTATTATTTATAGATGTAATTTCAGTTATACTTATATCAAAGAAATGATATCGCAAAGGGACCTTTAAATATTTATTATTGGCATGATGAGAATAGTCTGTAGTTTCCATGATTAAAAAATACACACATAAGCCAGGCGTGGTGGCGCACGCCTTTAATCCCAGCATTTGGGAGGCAGAGGCAGGCAGATTTCTGAGTTCGAGGCCAGCCTGGTCTATAGAGTAAGTTCCAGGACAGCCAGGGCTACACAGAGAAACCCTGTCTCAACAACAACAACAACAACAACAACAACAACAACAACAACAAAAATACATGCATCAATGAAAATTGATAATACCTCCCCCAAAATTGCCCTGCCTCTATGTTTTTATTATCAAAGGAAGAAAATATTTTTAAAAATTAGTTTATTAGACATGAACTGGTGTTTTTTTTTTATATGTATGTATATATGTCTTACATTCTACATGAAAACCTGCATCATTTTTTTTTATTGTGTGCCTTGTCTTTTCCCAAGAGGAAGTCAGGTCTTCTTGCCTAGGCCAGGGAACCAGTTCAGCATGTGTCACGAATGAAACAGACTTGTCCGCTTATCAGTTGTGTTTACAGCAGACAGGCTTGCTCTGTCTGCGTCAGAGGCTCTGGAGGGACTAGGCTTGTGTGAGGCTTTCCCAGTCAGGCCTCACAGGCACTGTCAGTCCCTCTAGAGGAAGCTGTATATTTTCAACTTTGTTACATTTTGCGTTGAACTCTTCAGAAATGAGGAGATATGGTACTGCTCCTTGAAGGATTCATGATGTAAGTTTAAACTGGCAAGTTCAGTAATGTTTTTCCTAGGGAAAAATTTTGAAGAAAATTTGTTGGTAGGTAAACATCTTTCCAGGACTATGACAGAAAAACAACCACAGAAGCTAGTGCGCCCTGGCATGCCATCCTAATTTACCTCTGTGGCATCTGTCACAAAAAGCATACGCCTGAAAACATTACATAATTTCTATGAACTCAGTAAGCATCTAGCAGCAAGAAAGGGAATCCGTGTCTGTCCTGCCTCCCTGCTTTGTGAGGAGAAGTCATCAGAGAAAAATTCTGGATGCTTCCAACTGTTGTGAAATGCTTTATTGTTCTGTTAGAAGCCTGAATAAACACTGCTTTGTAATTCACCTTTTAAGACTATGTGGGTGATTACATTTGAGAAGGTTAAGGAACTCAACTGCCTGCCAATCCTTGTAAAAACCTGGTTGGTGTCTCCTCGGGCATGGCCCACTGCTCAGGTGTAGGTGAGACCCTTTGGTGTGCCCCCCGCCCCCGCCCCCAGGGATGCTGTAGAAACTCATGTCTTCAGTGCATTGCTTGTCCAGGCTCTCAGCTTAGGAGGTGGCTTCACACAGCTGACATGTGTTGAAGACTCTCTGTGTCATGCTCTAGAGATACAAGGATTGAGCAGGAGCAGCCCTGGGAGCTCATTATAAGAGAAAGAGAATTGCTGATGTTAACGGCAGACTCCAGATAGCTGACCTTATTTCCCAGTAGAGAATTGCCCCCATTTGCTCACTGATAAAGTCTTTCAAATGCTCGCTGTGTTGCCAGTGAGATTTTTGATTCGTTAAGATTGACATTGGCCAGAATCCAGACTCAGAGCATCATCTAATATGATTCTTCTTATATAAGAAAAGCCATCTTAAGAGTTGTGAGGCAAAATTTCTGATCTTACATAGGATCAGAGTTTGGGTTACTCTGGGGAGAGGGACACACATACCAAGTTGATTGTCAAACCACTAGTGTTAACTGTAATTCTGTTATGCTGTTTGTTTACTAAAGCATAATTGTTCATTAAAAACTTTGCTTTTGCTTGGGGCCTGGAGGATGACCATGGTTAAGAGCACTGGCTGCTCTTCTAGAGGACCGGCGTTCAATTCCCAGCACTCACAAGATAATGACCAACCATCTGCAAGTCTAGTTCCAGAGGACCTGATTCCCTCTACTGGCTTCCATGGCCACTGCATCCATGTGTTACACAGACATACATGTAGGCAAAACCACCCATACACATAAATAAAATCTCAAGAAAAAATTTTTTTTGCTTAATGTTTTCCTCTTGTCTTGTAGGAGTTTATTTTGTCTGAAGATTATAACAAGATGACACCTGTGAAAAACTACCAAGGTAGGTGTCGCTGAAGAGTCATCAGCCTGCTTTAAAATGGCCTCTTAATAATTTTTACCCTCACCAAGAACACTTAAGTTACATGGGGGAGCAAAAAGAGAAACCTGGGAGGCCCCTGGCATTACCCCAGTGTGTGAACTAAGTTGAGGCCAGAAGACTCTGAGTTCTACAGAGGCCGATGCCAGACCAGACTCGGGCAGGGTGACTCAGGCCATGCTTTCTGGGAATGGTACAGCAGGCTCAGGAAAAGTGGAGTCAGCCTCAGGTTGTTCGGATGAGCCTCATTTCATGTTTGGTGAAATGCTATGACATGTGGGGGTGGGGCTGGAGTGGGGGCTACAGTTTCTATGGTGTCTTTAACAATGGCTTATTGGCCAAATTCACTCTGTCAGTCAGTAGTGTCTGGAGGGGACCTTTATCCAGACCCACAGTATCAAAGAATCAGGGCACTGGGGCCTTGGGGCCCAGATGTCATTGTATCCGATATCTTGAGTTCATTCATTCTCTGTGGCCTCCCAGCATCTGCTCCGTGACCTCCAGAGACACTCTGCTAGCATGGGTTTGGAAGGGTCTAGGCATTGCTTTCTTTTAAGATTTGGACCTAAATCTATTTCCCTGTGTTTTATTCCTACACATCACTAATCAAATATTTATTGAGTACCTACAGTGTTCCATTAGCTCAGGAGTGTAATAATGAACAGAGAAATATGGTGTCTGTCTGTAAGAGGCTTATGTGAGAGGTTTTGGAATGTGCCCTTCCAGTTTTTGCATAGCTTGTTGGAACCACAAAAACTTGAGTTTCACCTCTCTCCAGCCTCTTACATAGCTACGGAAGGGCGGGCCTGTGTTCATCATCTTTGTTCATCTCCGTTCACTTCTCTAACATAAGCATCTTAGGGTTCAACTGTTTTTTTTTTTTTTTAATAAGCTGTTGTTTTCTAAAAACATGTTTGACTATCTTACTCAGATTTGAGGCCTCATATTGTACCATTAGGACCATTTTCAAATACAACCTAGTGTGTCAAGTAACTTTTTTCATGATTCCTAATGATCATTCTCTTCCCCTCCTAAGGGTGAGCTAGACTTAGAACATGGTGATGGCGATCACTTCCAAGTTTCTGTGTAGAGACTGGGGCTGCATGGCACTCACCTTCCTGCTCCCTGGTGTGCATGTCTGATGATGGGAGCTATCCTGTGGAGAAGCCTGTGTGCTAAGGAGCCAAGAAGCATTCGATCAGCAGTCAGGGAGGGGCCAATACTCCCCGCTCAGCAGCCCATGAAGAATTGAGCCCAGCCAAAAGCTATGTGAGATTGATGAGAAACCAGTTCACCCCCTGTCAAACTTTCAAATGACACCCACCACACAGTGCTTCCCTCCTTGGAAAAACCTTATGGCTGAAACATTTTTGGCTCACAGAAACTCTGAGATAATAGGATGCTTTGAGACATCAACTTTGGGATAATTTGTTACACAGCAGTAGATGACTAGTGCATGCATGTCCTCTTCTGGGTGGATCTACCTCTCTCCTCTCCCGGCACTGTTGTAATACAGAGGCAAGTTCTGGCAGCCCTTTCACATTGCGGCTCCTGTGGGGCAGGCACCCCTGCAGCATCCTCACAGGATGGTTTTAGGCTGCATCCTGTGTTTGGGAACATCTTTTTATACTAAATCTTGAACTTGTCAATCTGTTACTTATCATTTCATTTTACTTACCCTGTCTGCTCAGCTTATCAAGATATATTGAAACTCTAGTTGTCATTACATATCTTAACTCTTTTTCCTTTCTTGCATCTTTGTTAAAGGCACTAGTGAACCCACCAGTTACATATCTGAAAAGCCTGTTGCTAGGCACCGTTGTTCACATGCTCTTACAGGGCAGACTTTCTAGCATAGTCCACACACTTCCTATCAGACAATTTTAGAAACTCAATAACCAGACTCTTGTGGGTGCTCTTTTCACAGACTCCTAGAGCTGATGGTAAAATAATATATTTTTGTTGTTTCCTTTAATCCACTGTTAAGCTTATGAGAAAAAACAACAACAAATTTTTAGCCGGGCGTGGTGGCGCACGCCTGTAATCCCAGCACTTGGGAGGCAGAGGCAGGCGGATTTCTGAGTTCGAGGCCAGCCTGGTCTACAGAGTGAGTTCCAGGACAGCCAGGACTACACAGAGGAACCCCGTCTCAGAAAAAAACAAACAAACAAACAAACAAAAAACCAAATTAAAAAAAAAAACACAAATTTTTACATTTGTCAGAGCAAAGAGAAAACCAAATCACAGCGGGGTGGTTATAACGTGCACTGACTTTGCAGCTGCCCTGGGGAGATAGAGCACCAGGAATGGCTGGCTGCCTGTGCATGACTACGCCCTCAGCAGCAAGAGATACAGCCTGGAGACCGAGTAAGATAGAGAGAGCACCAGGAATGGCTGGCTGCCTGTGTCTGGCCATGCCCTCAGCAGCAAGAGATACAGCCTGGAGACCAAGTAAGATAGAGAGAGCACCAGGAATGGCTGGCTGCCTGTGCAGGACCATGTCCTCAGCAGCAAGAGGTACAGCCTGGAGACCGAGTAAGACGAAAAATTGGAACTGAGATTTCTATAGAAAGCCACAAAGGATTATGGCCTCATGAAAAGAAGGGATGGAAATCCTCTACTCCAGGAGACAGCAGGAGAACTTATTCTGATCTCAACTCTATAAATAAGAAAATCTCATATAAGTCAAAACCCATCTGAAAATTCTTGCATATGAAATACAAATCTAAAACAACCATATAGAGCTAGAAGCTCTATGTTTTGAAAATGATTATTAAAATAGTTATTGATCAGTGATATTCCCAAGCACCACCAGAAATAAATACAGACCTCTTTAGGACAAACTGTGTATGCCTCCCTAGAGCAAAACAAGAACAGCTGGAGTAAGGCTGTAGGTCAGTGGCAGAGCCTTGGACTCAAGCTCCAGCCGGACAGAACAGTCAAGCAAAGAGGACCGCCAGGATTAAGTCTTACTTTTAAAAAGTATTACAAAAGCAGACAAAACCGTCACAAATAAACGTTAGCAGAAATCACAAACAGAAGAATTAGAATGCCAACAAGCTTGGAACATGATCAGTAACCTCGAAGAGATTTTAACATCATATTTTAAATTTTTAAGAAAACTAAGACAGAATGTGGTGGCTCCTGCTTTCTCCCTCAGTCTAGATTGTGTCCTATAAATACTGAAACCTTTGTTTTCATTTGTATTCAGTTTTGCTTTAACTTTGATGATGAATAGACCCTTGGGAAATCCTAAAACATTTGGAAGGTAAATACACTTCTAAATGGGTTAAAGAAGAAATCATAAAGTATTCTGAACTGAATAAAAATGAAAAAAGGATAACAGTATTAACAGGATAAAATATTACCACAGTAGCACCTAAGGGGAGAGTGACAGCTCAAACACTGACATCATAAAAGAAGCAAGTTCTCAAATCAGTGACCTTGACTTATGTCACATGTGTGTACACACACACACACACACACACACACACACGAAGAAAGAAAGAAACTTTGAAGGAAGGGAAGAGAAATTATTGCAGCAGTTCATGATGTATAAAACAGAAAGTACAGAGAAACCAGTGATATCAAAGGCTATTTTTTGAGATTAATAAAGGTGATAAACTTCTAGCTAGACTAGCAAGGGGAGAAAACAATGGAAATTATCAGTGTCAGGAAAGAATGAACTAACACTCTCATAGACGCTCCCTCTATGTGCACAGTGGTAATGAATTCCTTAGATACTATGAACTGACATCATCCCGAAACTCTTGTGTGATGCTGTGTTAATATGTGTAGGTAAATAGAACAAATGAAGTCATAGACTGCAGGCCACTCTTGAAATAGATGATTCTTAAGCTCTATATGTGTAAAATGAAGCTGACTTTCTTTAGTTTATAGGTAGGTAGACAGACAGATAGGTAGATAGGTGGATAGATAGACTAGAATGGTCTACAGGCTATGTGGTCCAGCTTGTCCAACAAGGGCTATCTACCAACAACCAAGGAAAGGTCCAAGAATCCAGGTTTTGTTCAGTCCATGATGTTGGACATCTACACTGGTCTTCAGTATACAGCAGAATCCCAAAGAAGTCAGCTCTAATGGCAGTAAGGAATGGATTTGCTAGCAAGAGGGAGAGTAAGTAGGCAAAGAGAGTAAGCTTCCTTCTCTTCCCTTTACATTCTTAGACCTAGATATATTCCTAGATGGCTTACTGGTTTAATGGAACTTTAAAGGAAGAATATATGTGAAACTACAGGAATTCTTTTGGAAATTGAAAAATAAAGACTTCCCAGCCCATTGATAGGAATTCAGTATTTCCTGATACTAATGCTATATAAAATCAATATGAGAAAACTGGATGTCATTATCCACAAATGTAAATTTCACCACATCCAGCAATATATACAAAAGAATATATTACGGTCAGGTGAGGTTTATCTTAGGAATATAGTATCGGATTCACAATAAAAACTAAATGACAGCCAGGCACAGTGATGGATACCTGCACTCGGGAGGTAGATGGGTCTTTCTGAGTTCTAGGCCAGCCTAGTCTGCTTAGGGAATTTCAGGACAGCTGCGACTATACAGACTCTGCCTCAACAGATAAATACACAGGGTGGGGAAAGGCAACACAGGAAGGGCATTTGATGAAATCATGATCACAACTGAGAAATCTGGGAGAGAGAAAAAGCCCAGCATCAGCATGGCGAGGAACTGGTGGCATGGTGATGTGAAACGTGTTCCCTGCTAAGACTCGGATGCTCCCTGCTTCCTAGTCAGGAAGCCAGACTGCAAGCCCAGGTTTCCTTACAAGTTTCTGAAGCTTGGTGATAAGAATCTGCCTTCAAAGAATTTCCTTCTGAGTAAGAGTTGTCTCTTTAGAGTATATGTGTGGTTTTCGAGTTTTGAGTTTGTTTTGTTTTCCCACTGACAGCCACACACTAAGAGAACTGACTTCACCATAGAAACAAAGGTTTGCTTTGCTGTTTGCATGTGTGAGAGAGGCAGGGGTGCGGGATTCAGATCTGCCACTTTCCGTCTCTGCAGTGACTAAGAGGATATGTTTAACACTTGCAGTTGGCAGATGGCTTTACCGCAGTGGGACTGCAGACAGCACCCACACTGTCTCATGCTGCTCTGTAATGGAGGTGGAGAATCTACACCTCAGCATCCTCAAGAGTCTATTCCTGCCCCAGCAAATCCCTAGCCAGGCTTCATAATGTCCTCGGTCATTCTAATCCCTTGTATTTGTTGCCTGGCATCACATAATAAGAAAACAAAAATTCTTCTTGCCTGAGTTTATTAAGTAATGGAGAAGCCATGAGACCTTAGCCAAACAACTCAGTTTCACTGTACCTCCGTTTGTCCACGTGGGCAACAGAATGGCTAGGAGCTATGAGTAGTCTCTTCACTCTGAAGTTGTGCTTGTATATGAATAACCATAGGGATTCACTCTCTCTCATATGTACATATTTCTGTTTAACAGGCATTTTATTCTTAATCTTAGTAACTTTTCTATTGTTGTGGTAAAATGCTATGACCATGTCAGCTTACAAAAAAAAAAAAAAAAAAAAAAGCATCTATGTGGGATTATAGTTCCTGAAGGGGAGAGTCCATAATGACAAAACAGAGACCTGGAGATAGGAACAGTTAAGAGCTAACATCTTGATCCACAAGCTGGAAGCAGAGAAATTCCACGCTGGGAATGGCATGAGAATTTTGCACCATCAAAGCCCATCTCCAGTGACACTCCTCCTTCAACAAGGCCACACCTCTGAATCCTTCCCAAACAGTTCCACCAACTGAGGACCAAACATTCAAATATATAAGACTATTATTAAGGGGCAGTTCTCATTTAAAACACCACCTTTCCCTTTATTCTCCAAGCATTTGGGTTCTGATTGGAAGCTGTCAGAATTTTTTTTTATGAGTCTAAAAATCAGATATTATCAAAGATCAATATACTTTTCCTCTGGGTAGAGTGCACATAAACTAACCACAAGTGACTGTGTTGTAAATGTCATTCCTAATGTGTCTTGTAGGCACATAAATTCAGTAACCCTCGCATGCTTGGCCAGCTTTGGAAGCTTTCTGAGACAGTAATTCTTGGATAACACACAAGCAAGGGTGTGAGGGCAGCACACCAAGAAGAGTTAGATTATTAAAATCAAAACAAAACAACACAAAACAACAAGTGTTCATAATGCATCCTTCCCAGCCACTGATAAGACTTCCTGTTTTTCCCTGTCCCTAATGGCTTTGTCCTTCAGCCTCTTCTGGGGTTGGGGGAGAGAAGGGTGTAACACTAGTGTGCAGTTTCCGTTTTCCTCAGGAGGCTTTCTTTAACAGTCGTTTTCTCATCTTTTAATTTTTCAGCGCATCAGAGCAGAGTGACAATGGTCCTGTTTGTTCTGGAACTGGAGTGGGTGCTGAGCACAGGACAGGACAAGCAGTTCGCCTGGCACTGCTCTGAGAGTGGGCAGCGCCTGGGAGGTTACCGCACCAGCGCCGTGGCCTCGGGCCTGCAGTATCCTCTGCTGGACAAAGTCCTTTCTCTTTGATTGGTGATAATTTCTGACATGTACAACTTAAAGGTTTTCTGTTTAATATTTACTGTTTATCCCCTGTGTGAAAAAGATGCTCAGCAAACTTCCTAAGGCTCATGGTACTGGGGGTTTCCGTCGAAGGGGAGTGGAGCAAGACAGCATCATTTTAGTAACAGGCCTGCTGACTGCTGTGACACAGCCCTGAGGCCTAGACAGGGCACAGCCTGATGTGTGATCCCTAGCTATCAGGAGGACTGACAGACAGACATACAACCATCAACAAAATATGACAACCAGTTTTCATAGACAAGCCATTTCTTGCGGGACCTCTCTCCTAAAGTTATAAATACCTGCTTGTCGCTTAGAGAGTGGTCCACGAGATTCCCATTTGTTTAGAAATATTTTGGTGGCCAGTGGGATGAGTTAGCAGGTTAAAAACAAAAATGCTTGCTGTACAAGCTTGAACCTGAGTTCAGTCACCAGAATTCATGGTGGAAGAAGACAACTGACTGTTGGAAATTGTCCTCTTACATCCACAGGCTGCACACTATGGTGCATGCTAATGATAATACATTCTAAAGATTTCTTGACACAGTGAGCTAGCGCTCTCTAAATGGTATCCTGCAGGCTTTGTCCCAGGCATGATGCTTTCTCAGAATCCATTTTACAATATCCTTGTCTCCCAAGTTGTCAGCCTGTGTACATGGGGCGAGTGCCTACTAACCCCAGGGAAGCTGGCTGGGCTCTGAGGAGCTGAGCATCAGTTGATATGGGGCATGTTTCTTTCACAGTAAGAAAGAAAGTAGACTTGTGTAGAAAAGTGGAGTCTTCCCTCTGACAGGGAGAACACGGAAGCCAGCGCTGTCCACAGAAGTGGATTATCTCTGTATTTATATACTATCCAGTCGGCTGCCAGCAAAATGACAGCGTGCTGCAGTTTCCTCACACCTGAGTTGCAGTGGGCATGTTTATGGGTACACAGAGGCTAATGCTGATGCTTTCTCACTGGAAGGGCAAGGGGAAGGGATCAAGATGCCCACGGTGGGAGGTTGTAAAGATGGAGAGTTAGCAAGATGAGAGACAGTTGACAGGGAGAGGGAGCTTATCCTCGACAGGGATGAACATGAACATAGATGACCCTTCCTCGTGCTCCAGATGAGCAGCTGAAGCCTAGACAGGGCACGCTGCTCATAAGAACAGGATTGCTCTTCCTGAGCCCTCCTTCCCTGGGCTTCCGCTTTTCTCCCTTTGCTCCTCAATACCAGAACCAATAGCATCCTGCGGCTTGTACTGAGGCTGGCATCACTGGCCACTGTAATGGTGCATCTTCCTTTTACCTTGTGTCTCGCCTAGCCAAACCAGCCAGTGTGGACAATGACACAAACGACTTTTCAAATTATATGAAAATAAGAAACAAAATTTACAATTTAACAAAATTACAAATAAACTCACCTTGATCATATTAACCTTTGTTTAAGGTTCCAAAAGTCACTTTCATTTTATGACATTTTATTAAGGACAGAATCATGTTACTGGTTACCAGAAGCCCATGTGTGAGTTTGTGTGTGAGAGAGAGAGGGAGGGAGAGGGGGAAGTATGTCCGTATGTGTGTTCACACATCCTCTTCCAGAAATTGCATGCCCCACCATATTTGCCTTTAATAGCTCCAGTTTTCAAACTACAATGCCAGTTCTTAACTCGTGAGTATCTTTGCATTGCTAAACATTGGTGGCATAGCAGTTCTATGCTTTTGCTAAGGGGTGGGGAGTAGGGTGTGGCCTGAGACAAGAACCATGTGATTCTTCCAAAGTCAGGAGGTCCATCCCTGCCCACTCCCTGGAACTGGCTGGCAGATAAACAGATTATTAGGCAAACCCTACACTATTACCGTCCCACCCCCACCTGTTTCCTTCTCTTCCTCATACCACTCTTTAAGAGTTTTGTGTTTAAGCCGGGCGATGGTGGCGCACGCCTGTAATCCCAGCACTTGGGAGGCAGAGGCAGGCGGATTTCTGAGTTTGAGGCCAGCCTGGTCTACAGAGTGAGTTCCAGGACAGCCAGGGCTACACAGAGAAACCCTGTCTCAAAAAACCAAAACCAAAAAAAAAAAAAGTTTTGTGTTTGTGTGTTTGTTAACAGAAGGGAGATCTGCTGAAGCAATATAAATGCAGAGTGAAAGCCTTACTCTGTCTTGCAGAGGACAGCCGCTGGTACAGGGAATCCTCCACAGGTGACACAGTACTGTCCCATCTCTACCTGTCATTTATCAGCGTTAACAAGGGTGACTGCTCAGACTACAGTCATGTGTTCTCTTCTTCCAGGCCTCTCAGTAGAGAATAGTAGTGACAGTAACCAAAAACTCAAGCCAGGAAACCAAGGAGACAAAGAGATTGGACAGAGAGAGCTCTCAGTTTCCAAGAAATATGACCAATCATAATAACAGAGGTAATGAAGGTAGAGGGAAGAAAGAAAACATCTGAGCTGAACTGTCCTCTGAACTCAGCAAGCTTCTGTACACACCACATCCCCACCAGCAGTGTATGCTCAGAGCCAGATGTAGCAACAGAGGCTTAGGAGCCCAGAAAGGCCAGGGTGTAAGATTTCTTAGCGGTCCTCTGCACATCTGCACAGTCCAGGGCGAGCCCTTTACCAGAGGTCCATGGCGGGGCACAGGGAATGGGAATATTTTCTTCATATTTTACTTGCTGTACTTCATACTTTACTAGTCTGTAGTTCAGGAACTAGCTTACTCACCTTCCACTGTCGATATCTTATTATTTAACTATGTTTTGACATTTTTTAATGTTTTCCCAAAATAATTTAAGACTGTTCATGTTATAGCTTTTTCTTCAAGAGTTGTTGGAGGTATTTCTAAAATGTCACCATGTATTCCTACTAGTATCATCTCTTAGGTATATTCACAGTCCGGTCAAGAGTTCTGAAAAAGCCACTAGGATTATCTTCGTTTCTTTATGGCACATTCAATGATGCTGCCAAGCACTCCAGTGTCCAGTTGTACTGTCATTTTGCTTCGACTCCTCTAAGTTCCTGTTGGGACCATGGTTTGTTTGGGGCTTTTTGTTTTAGTTGTTTTTGTTTTTAAAGACAAGAGTCTCTCTGTTTTGTTTTCCTGGAATTTGATCTCAGGGTGGCCTCAAACTCAGAGATCCCTCTGCCTCTGCCTCTTTTTTTTTTTCCCCTGAGACAGTGTTTCTCTGTATAGCCCTGGCTGTCCTTGAACTCACTCTGTAGACCAGGCTGTCCTTGAACTCAGAAATCCACCTGCCTCTGCCTCCCAAGTGCTAGGATTAAAGGCGTGCACCACCACCGCTGCTGCCTCTGCCTTTTAACTGCTAGGATTAAAAAAGGTGTGTGCCATCATGAGAAAACTTTTTAATGTTTACTTGTCTGTATTCACTTCTGCTGTTGATACTTCTGTCCCTTTTTGCCACAATATTTCTGAAGCAAATTCTAGACCTTAATGTCATTTTATTTAGACATACTTTATTATGATCTTCTAAAATGAAATATTTGTTTATAATCACAAAGATATAGTTAGCTCTGGAAATTAATAATCCTTCATAGTGCTAAATCCTCTATTCTCAGCTTATCGTGCCTGCATGGCGGGCTACTCTTTGCAGATCTGTTTGGGATTGGGTGTAGACCCACTGCACCTGTCTAGACAGTGTGGTGTATTCTGATTCCTCCCTTGGAACAGTTCCCACTGTTTCTGGATCCTCTGGACTTGCTTTCCAGAGAGTTCTCATTCTAAATTGACCCCTGCACTTCCACTGACATCACATACTTTGTTCATTTTCCTGCTCCTTGTTGGAAAGAATATACCTAGCTCCAAATAACATGTTGATGTTTTTGTTGTGATCATGTTAAATGTGTAAATCAATCTGATAAGTGGCAGCTTAGTCACGGTGAGTCTGAATGTCTAGCAATATGTATATCCTTCATGTCTTTCAGGACTGATCTCCAATTCTGCACATGCCTCGTTAAACCAATATAGATTGTCTTTATTTTAACTCATAAATCCCTGCTGGGCCTGTTCTAGTGTGGGCCCAGGTACCTTTGGAGGAAGCCCGGACAGTTGGAGGAGTCCTTGGTCTGGTCTGGAGGCTGGAGATGCTGAGAGACCTGTTCCATTGCTCCAAGGCGGGAGGGGGGATTAGAGAAGAAGAGACCGCCCATGGTTTTAAAGCTTTATTATAGAAAAGTATGGGGAAAGAAAACGGATAGAAAAGTAAGAGGGAAAGAAGCGATAGAGAGGTGAGAGCCGGCCATGGCCACGGGGAAAGAGAATGAAGAGAGGCGGGGAGCAGGGGGCTAAGAAACAAGAAAAGAGGGCAGGCGAGAAGGGCAAGAAAGAGCGAGGAGGGGCCACGCAGCCCCTTTTATAGTGGGCAGGCTACCTGGCTCTTGCCAGGTAACTGTGGGGCGGGGCAAACCTGGCTATAGCCAGGTAACTGTGAGGGTGGAGTCCAGCCAGAACACTGGGGGCCTGGGGCGTGGCCCTACGTGACTGATGGCCACTGGTTTATGTCCAACAAAACCCCACTTTGCAATCCTTAATGATTACATGACAGATTTGATGTTGAGACCCGTCATGTGTTTATTGGTGATCACTCAGGACAAGTAACCATCCTCAAACTGGAACAAGAAAACTGCACCCTGCTCACGTCCTTCAGAGGGCACACAGGTAAGACCTGAGCCTGGCTCTGTCATAGAAAAGTGTGAGGAGATGGGAAGTACTTCGGACATCCAAATGTTCGAAGGTGGCAGAGAACAACCTGGGCTTGGGCAAAACTTCAGATGAATCCAAAGTAATTGTAAAGCCGGGCCTTTAATCCCAGCACTTGGGAGGCAGAGGCAGGCAGATTTCTGAGTTCGAGGCCAGCCTGGTCTACAGAGTGAGTTCCAGGACAGCCAGGGCTATACAGAGAAACCCTGTCTCAAAAAAACCAAAAAATAAAAAAGTAATTGTAAAATGGTTCAGTAAAACCAAAAGTTTTCTTCCATGAATCAAACAGAAGAGGAACCACTCTGTCTTCAGAATGCTAAGGTTAGTTTTCATGTTGCTGAGGAGAAGTGATGTGCTGGTGTGGTGATGAAGTACTTGAGACCATGTCACAGTGGCCCCAAATCCAGAAGACTAATAGGACGCTTGTCTCTGTCACTCTTGGAGAAGTCAGTATGCACGAAAGACTCCCATGTCCAGGACAGGAAGAAGGAAGCTAGACTTCTTTCCTATGGGCCTTAAGGTTATAACCCAGGGTCCCTTTATATCACTACTGTGCTCAGGATCAACTCTGCAAGATGCAAAATAATCATTCACAGCCATAGAAAGACTTGAATTGATGGCACCTTTTGGGGTGCATTAGATCCAGAAGATTTGGGAAAGCACGTCACCACCTGTTTTTATGATTGTTAGTGTTAGCTTCGGTGTGGGTTTTTGTTGGTGTGTTGTTTGTTTTGTTTTTTTGTTTTGAGGTTTTTTTTGTTTTTTGGGGTTTTTTTTGGTAAATAACTCATGATTTAGTGTAGAGATAATAATCCATTTAGATGTCATAGAAAAATATAAGTAAAGCCAGGCAGTGGTGGCGCACGCCTTTAATCCCAGCACTTGGGAGGCAGAGGCAGGTGGATTTCTGAGTTCGAGGCCAGCCTGGTCTACAGAGTGAGTTCCAGGACAGCCAGGGCTACACAGAGAAACCCTGTCTTGAAAAAAAAACCAACGAAAGAAAGAAAGAAAGAAAGAAAGAAAGAAAGAAAGAAAGAAAGCAGGGAGGGAGGAAGAAAGAGAAAGAAAGAAAGAGAGAGAGAGAGAGAGAGAGAGAGAAAGAAAGAAAGAAAGAAAGAAAGAAAGAAAGAAAGAAAGAAAGAAGTAGATGGGAAGTATTTTTAACTAAATAGTGTCCATTTAGTCATAAGAGAGTTCCAGGGGTGGGGCAGTGAGGGGGCCGGAGAGATGGCTCAGCCCGTGAGAGTGCTTGTTGTTTGTGCCGAGTCCACACAACTGTCCATAACCAGATCTGGGAATCCAACCTGTGTTTCAAGGCCCTGGTGCCTCCTTCCTTTGCCACATGCTTCCTAGTGTGCTTCTGTCTTCTTCGGTTGACAGCACTCTTCCTTCTTGAGGATCCTGGAGTACTGAGACTGAGACTGACTACCACCTTCTTTGCTTGTACCAACCAGGAGCCCCATCTGCTACTCACTCTTGAGATTTAGACCATCACCAGCACCACTGCAAGGGTGCTGTTTCCCAGCCTCGTGCCCAGAGCTGTCTACTCTGCCTCTGCCTGTGCTCAGTATTCTCCAGATTTCTTTCTCCTAGCCCCTTCTTCTCATTCCATCCCAACCACAGGCCTGTCCTCTACTCCCTGCATACCAAAACAAACCTTTCTTTTGTCTCCTCTTACTTCTTTATGGGAGGCAGCCTTCCTGTGGGCCCAGGCTAATTCTCAGGATCCTCACATCAACATAGACTTTGGGCACCAGTCTCCGTTTATTATTACACGTAAGTTTTGAGCCCTCTCTAGCCTGTCTGTAGCCTTCTACTGTAGCAATTCCTATGACTTTTCTAATATATTCTTTAATTACAAGATTTGCAAAAAATAAATTTACTATTTTAACCATTTTTAAACAGTTTGGCAGTGTGAGGTACATTGCTATTACTGTGTTACCATCGCCAGCATGCATCCCAGAAGGCTTGGTCTTGTGAGGCTGCATCCCTCTGCCTTTCCATGGTAGCCCCTCCCCCAGCACCTTGATTCTTTCTGTGAGTGTGACCACTTCAAGTACATCAAGTAAGTGCGATCATCTAGTGCTTCTCATTGCAAAGGGTCGTTTGCATGCATGCCTTGGCAGCTAGTTCTTACAGAAATTTCCTGGCTCTTCCACAGGCTTCACCTTCTGTTTGCCTTCCAGCCCTTTACATCTGGTTTGTGTCTGTCACCTCACTTGAGGTGCTCTCCCTGAGGTGACCCACGATCTGCTGGGATGTGTTTGAAGACATTGTTGTGCTTAAAGTTTGACAGCATCTTCTGTGGTGACCGCTCGTCCCTGCTGTTGGTGCCCTCATTCATGTCTGTGGAATAGCACACGCTGCCCCAACGCCTTCCTTCTGCCTCTGGCTGTTCTCGGAATTCCTAAGTCTGCCTCAGTTCCCCTTCTCCTGACCCTTTGCTCCATGGAGTTGATCTCAGTGAATGCTCTTGGTCAGAAACAAAAGCATAGTTGGCCTCACATCCCTCGCAGCCCCGTGGGAGAGACGGGCTGAGCTGAGATGCTGCTGCTGGCAGAGGATGGGAAGGGGCAGCAGGGCCTTCAGAGAGCAGGCCTCTTACATGGAGGAGGGGCATTCAGGGAGAGGGGGCTGGTGCTTGACGGAAATCCGTGGGAATGAGAGAGAGTTGGATTCTTAGGGAAGGAGTGAGGGGTGCCCAGGAGAACGCTGGCAGGGCCAGGCACAGAGGTCAAAGCCTCTGCCGAGTGCTGGCACTGCTGCTCACCTCTGAGGGGCCCCTGTCTGTCTGAAGGAGGACTGGACCCAGTTGTGTTGTGGCAAGGTAGCCAGAAAGAGAGCCATGATCGCTCTAGATCCCAAGGCTCATCCCAGACTTACTTTACTGTCCTTGAGAAAACAATGAAATCTGAAGCCCAGAAACGAAGGCATCCAGTCTCCTGGAGCTGGGGTGCAGCATCCTGGACTGGAACAGCAGTTTATACTCTCAGCCGCTCCGTCTCCCCAGCTCCAGAAACCCTGTCTTAAAATGGGCTGTTGATGTGGGGGAGGGGAGGGACTAGATTCTAGATAGAAGGAAGGCTGTTGAAACTCATGGCAGTGGGAATGAAGAGTGTAACTCATGGGTGGTGTGCTCACCTAGTGTGAGTGAGGCCTGGGGCAGGTGGTGGTGGTGGTGGTGGTGGTGATGGTGGTGGTGGTGGTGCAGGAAGCGTGTGCCTGGTAACTAACCAGATTTGATTTAGGCAGAAGTGACCTCTTTACTCTTTCGAAGCCACTTGGGTCCCCTGAGTTCTTTGTTGTTATTGCTGAGTCCACAGGGTGAGCAGCTATTTCTGGCCACCATGATTTTGGCTGGATATGGCCGCGAGTCGTGTTTTCTGCATGCTTGCTGTTATGTGTTACTTGGGTGCTGGGCCTTCATCTCTCTCGTAGTTTGAAGCAGTCTCATGCCATCTCTGAGATGAAGTATCGTTTGCAGATGGCATGGTTCCGGGAGGTTGTTACCTCACGTGAGAGCAGATGCAGCAGCTGAGGGACTTCCTGCAGAAGGGAGTTGCACCGATTGGCACAGCACAGCTACCACGAAGGCTCGGTTGACAGGGTTAAGCTCTTCCTGTGTCGGGACCTCCTCTTCTATGCCTAGTGCAGTCTCAGATTTGGCCAGATACCAATCCTAGAAAAGGCTTTTAAATAATAATCGCACAAAGACCAGAGCAAAATCCGTTAGGATAAGGAGATGTCTCTTCATCAGCCAGCCTGTGTTTGTAGATGGGGCCATAGCCATTCGCCCCAGCTCTCCTTCTCGGGGAGCCATCATGCACCATCGCTTTCTTGTCTTTCGGGAGCAGCCCTGGGCATTGTTCCCATCATTCTCTTACTTGGGGAGCCCTGGCCATTGGTCCTGTTGTTCTGATTGTTGAGGGGCCCTGGCCATTGGCCCCGTGTGTTCTCTAATGGTGTAGAAAGTCAAATGGAAATGTGGAGTGGGGAAAGAATCAGCCCACCAGCTACAGCTCTAATCAGTGGCCATCTGGGGAAGTAATTTTGTGTTCTTAGCTCCCTCTGCTGGTTTTGTTTTGTTTTGTTTTTCCTGGAGCTATAAGTCAAGTTTCAGGATTCTTAAATAGTTTCTTGATACACACTTCTACTAAAAAGCTCTAAGTTTGAGCTGAACTATTTTGACTACTGTAGTTTGACCATCAGTAACATCTTCTTTATTTGTGTAATTTAGTTTTTTAAGGTAAGGTCTTACTGTATAGCTCAGGCTAGTCTCAAACTCATAGTAATGCTCCTGCCTCAGCCCCTCCCAAGCGTGCTGGAATTACTAGTGTAAGCCACCATGCCCAATCTAAGAAGTGTTCTGGTTAACACGAACATGTGAGAAACAGGAAGGTTTGAATGTAACCCATCAAAACCTTCTGATCACAAGCTCAGCCTCAGGCACTCACTATCTAGGAGAATCCAAAGGAATGTGGAGTTCAGAGCACTTAAGGAGTGGAGGTGGACCTGGTCTTAACTGCTGGAGACAGCTCAGCAGTGAAGAGCGCTGGCTGCTCTTCCAGAGGACCCAGGTTCGATTCCCAGCACCGGTTTAGCAGCTTCATAGCCATCTGTAACTCTACTTTCCAGGGGTTCCAACGCCCTCTTCGGGGCTTTAAAGGTGCCCAGCATGCATATGGTATATATACAGACAACCCCACACACACACATACAATTAATAAATTTAAACAGGGAGAGAGGGACCTAGAAGGGGAGTTCACAAGTTCTCACTCCAGCCTGGAGTGTAATGTAGTGACTTTGATGATGTTTTGTTTAAGAAGCACTGTGGTCCAAGTATTGGCTCAGGCCCTCTGTTAGCTAATTATTGGCCTGCCCAACTTACTGCTGAGGGTATGCCCCAACCTGAGGAAGTTACCCTGTCATGCTTTGGCAAAGGCAGACCCAGAAGCTTCTAACTCTGAATTCAGTTTTGCAAGGCTTTTGCTTATGTCTCAAAAAAATTACCAAAATCAGCATTTTGGTAACAGGTATTAGGTTTCTAAAACCATTCAGCCTCTGACCCAGTTCTACATTTGCGATTCTTGTCTATGAAACAATAAAAATTTGGAGCAAGGGGTGGAGTTATATAGCTGCCCAGGAGGCTACTGCAGGGGAGTTACTTAGCCAGAGCTGGAGGCCAACATGGGTCTGTTGTTCAAAAAAATAATAGTAAAGAGAGGCCAGAGAGATGTCTACACAGTTGCTAAGCTTGCTGCTCTTGTAGAGGACTAGAGGTGGGTTCCCAGAACTGACAGTAAGAGGCCTACAACACCTGTGACTTCACCTTCAGGGGATCTGGCACCCTCTTGTGGCCTCCACAGGCACCCACATGAAGGTAAACATGCATACTCATACACATAAATTTTGAAAGTTGAAAAAAACTGAAAAATATGAATAGCTATTAAAATGCTTATTTTAATAATTTTATAATATTCGGTTTAATATTAACAAATTTAAATATTCAGATAACATTGAGGCAAATCCAGTAAGTGAAAATAATGCAATATACATACATGTTGTAGGATATTACTCCACCAGTAACAATTATATTCACAAAATATGTATAACATGGGCTAGAGAAATGGCTCAGTCAGTTTTTAAGAGCACTGTCTGCCCTTCCAAAGGTCCTGAGTTCAGCAACCACATCACATCATGGCTCACAGCCATCTCTAAG
This sequence comes from Apodemus agrarius, assembly GCA_964023405.1. Lineage (NCBI taxonomy): Eukaryota > Metazoa > Chordata > Mammalia > Rodentia > Muridae > Apodemus > Apodemus agrarius. The sequence continues at coordinate 63,334,484 of OZ030013.1, read as the reverse complement.
GGGATCTGATGCCCTCTTCTGGTATGTCTGGAAACAGCTACAGTGTACACATATAAATAAAAATAAAAATAAATCTTTAAAAAAATATATGTGTAACATAGATTTTACCATTTCAACTTTTGTGGTGTTTTGTATTTGCTTGCACATGGGTCTTGTGCATGCTGGGCAGGTGTTCTGCCACTGACTGCGTCCCTGGTAGTTGCCTCCATTTTTAAGCATACAATAGTTGAGGGAAGTGTTTCTGTAGTTACCTAGCTTCATGAAGAGATCATCACCCACTAAGTCTCTGTGCTGATGAATCTTTTCAAGCCATTCTTTCTCACAGTGGTCTAAATCTGTTGTAGTTGAAGAATCTGAGCTGTTTGTCTTAACATGTTTTATAGGGGGGGAAAATCTGTCACTTTGCCTTGTTTTCCCCAGTGTAGTGGCTTCACTAGTGAAGAGGCCACTTCAGATTCCCTGGTATCTGATGCTGAAAAGGTCAGCTAGGTGAAGGCATCATGTTAGCAACACTGCTTACCCAAGGGAAGGTGTCTCCCGCCCTGCCTCATCTGCTGGGAGGAAGGCCAAGGGCGTTCATTTCTACTCCTGATGTTCAGCTGCTGGCTCATCTTCCTGTGTGTATTGAATATCTGTGCCATCCAGGCAGGGGTGTTTGTACTGAGGACACCATGAACAAGCCTGGCCTCTGGCCTCTTGGAGCCTCTGGTCTGTGAAGTAATAGCCACTCTAGGGGAAGATAGTCTGGGAGTCATGAGAGCATTGATGGGGTCACCTCTAAGGACCTGGGATTTAGGAAAGGCTTGGTGTGGATTGAAGAAAAATGTTTTATACTTTCATTCATTTGCCCTGTGTCCTGTCCAAGTGCTGTGCTTAGCTGCTCTTGGGGGAAGATGGAGTGGGTAAGGGTGAGGATGTGGTTAACCACAAGTTGCTAGGGGACCTGAAGTTAATTGTGAACAGGATTGTATGTAAGTAGAGTGCAGTAGAGGGAGGGAGAGGCTGGTGAGCAGGCCCGCAGGAGTGAGAGCAGAGGGACTTCCTGTGATCTGAAGGGTCTTCTGGGACAGTTAGCAAACTTTCTTAGACGCCTCCAAGGCATAAGACCTTACTAAAGCAAACTCGGTCACTTTTAAAATGTCAGCTTCCAATAAACACGAAGCCCTTTAATCTTCTCCAAGTATTTTTCAGTGATACTGAAAAATGAATATTTCTGACATTTCTAGGTACTTTTTGGCTATGTGTTCACTTCTTATAGAAAATTTATTTCTGTTCTCATTATTTGAGGAATTTGATTTTAAGGAGATTGCTGGAGAAGAAATTGTCATAATATTGGGTAGCCGCACACTAGAGCACCTACTGAGTGATCCTGTGTAATGAACTAGTTGATTCCCATCCAGGAGGCTCTAAGTAGGGGTCACAGTGGCGCCATCAGCGCCGCTTCATGTGTGAGGAGTGGCTGGTTTCCTTTCTGTTGCTAAAACACTGACTTACGAGAGGAACATGTTTATTTGGGTTAGACTTCCAGGTCACAGTCCATCTCTGAGGGAAGTCAGGAGGAGCCCAAGCATAACTCGGAAGCAGAAACAGCAGAGCAGTGCTGCGTGCTGGCCTGCCCATGGGCTCGTGTTCAGCTAGCTGGCGTGTGTGTCTCAGGACTGTTGGACTAGAGAGAGTGTCGACCCACCGTGGGCTAGGTCCCCTGCTTTAACAAACCAGAGACCTCCCGCTGACATGCCCACATACCAGTTTAAACTAGACAGTCTTCACTTGAGCTGTCTCCTCTCAGATGACTCTAGACCAGTGCTTCTCAACTTCCTAATGCTGCGACCCTTTAATACGGTTCCTTATGTCATGGTGAGCCACAACCGTAAAGTTATTTTTATTACTACTCCATAACTCTAATCTTGCTACTGTTATGAATCGTAATGTAAATAATCTGATATATAGGACACCTGATATGCAACCCCTATGAAAGGGTCATTTGACCCCAAAGGGGTCATGACTCATAGGTTGAGAACCACTGTTCTAGGCTGTGTCAGGTAGACAATTAAAGCTATGTAGACAAGGATACTAGCACTTAGGATATAATTGATTTATAAAGAATTTGAAAACTAAGGGTCCCAAATTTCTACCTCTGATGTTGTCCCTAATTATATCTAATACTCAAATATAAAAACACGTCACAGTATTCTGAAAGACGTACAAATAGCCAGTGCCATCTCCCTGCAGGTAGAACGGTGTGCCGGCCAGTTTTATGTCACACAAGCCAGAGTTGTTTTAAAATAGAAAGTCTCAATTGAGAAAATGCCCACACCAGATTGGCCTGTGGTACATTTTCTTGATTGGGTATTAACATGAGAGGGTCCTGCTCATTGCGTACAGGCCACCCCTTGGCTAGCGGCCCTTTATGCTACAAGAATGCAGACCTGAGCAAGCCATGAGGTCAGTAAGCAAACCTTCCTCAATGGTTTCTGCTTCCAGGTCCCTGCCACGTGTGAGTCCTGTCCTGACTTCCCTCAGTGATGGACCATTATCTGGAAGTGGAAGATGGTCAAGCCCTCCCTTTCCCATGTTGCTTTAGGTCATGGTCATGTTGGTGTATTACAACAACAGAAATGGTAGCTAAGACAAATGATGTTCATAAATAGGAGCGAGAGGGCAAAGCTGTGGGGAAAGGCGCTGCACATTGGTAGGTGAAGTGTAAATTGTTTCAGCCTTTATAGAAGGCATTAGGAAGGGTCTTCAGAAAATTAAAGGTTACTTCTAGGCACGGTGGCACATGCCTAGAACACAGGAGACAAAGGCAGGAGGATCACCAAAAGATGGAGGCTAGGTTAGGTTACATACTCTGTCTCAAAACAAATGAGCAAAAAATAAAACTCCACATTATCCAGCTACTAAAGTATATTTAAATAAAATGGAGTCTGTATACCAAAGATAGCCATCCATTTGTTGTAGAATTCCTCACACCTCACATAACTAAGAAATGGGAACAGACAACCTAATGTATTATGAATGGATAAAGGAAATGTTGTGTACACACGTGTTGGAGCTTGTGGGGTGGTGGGCTATGATAGCAGCCAGGTTTCTGGTTGAGCTAGGTTGGAGACCCCGGTGACCCTGCAGGGGATGCTCCTGGACACCAGGCTCCTGACACGAGGCCACAGCTCTCCATAATTCTGTGGCCATCAGTCACATAAGGGCAATGCTCCAAGCCCCTCCACAGGTAGAGGTTGTGACCACAGATCTCCATTTTAATGAGGCACCTAAAGACCTGAAGGCTTAGCCAATAAACTCCTTTTCTCAGACACTACTCCCTGCAAAAGGTATTTAACCTCGGGCCCACCCTGAGAAAGAGGGGTACAGTTTTACTCATCCCTACTCTCTGCCATGACAATAAATGCCTTAAAACCATGAACTGTCTCTTTTCATAGGGATTTGCTGCGGGGAGCAGTGGAGCAGGTCTTCTCCTAAAGAGCTGACTGTCTAGTCTCCCGCACGAGGCCTCTCAGTGCTCCCAGCCACAGCCTTCACCAAGCCAAGCCACCCACGGGCCCCTGCTCTGTTCTCAGCCCATCCGAGGCATCCAGTGATGCCTGGGGTGCCCAAGAGCCCCGAGTCAGCTCCAGCGGTCCCCAGGGACCTCAGACTGTGCTCTCCCATTCCCAGAACAGGGTCCCGCACCTTCCAATAGCCCGATGCCCGCCCAGTGCAGGCAAGTCTAAACTTCCTGCATGCCTCCTCCCAAGTGACCCAAGCCCTGGGGCGGATGCCGAACACTATAACCCAACAAATGTTATATGTGTACACACGTGATGAGCTATCATACCATATAAATTGATGAAATTTGTCAACCACATTGGATGAGCTAGATGACATTATGTTAAGTGAAATAAGCCAGACACGGGAAGAACTACCACATGATCGCACATGGAATTTTAAGAAGTTGGCCTCATAGAAGTAATAGATAGAGCAGTTGGTCAATGGGCACTAAGTTGTGGTTAAGAAGAGTGTTTTGTTGCACATAGGGTAACTTATTAACAGAACTGTATTGTATATTGAACACTATCACTGATGAATGTTTGATGATATGAATATGCTAATTATTCCTTTGGGTTGCTCCTTTTATGATGTATACATAAATTAAAACATCACACTGTACCCCACAAATATGTAGTTACTATGTGTCAAGAAAGGATGAGATCTAATTGAGCATTTCAGTTCTCATTTTCTTCTCATTTGTTATTGTCAGGGTAAGGAGCAGGTACTAGTTAAGAAAACACAGTTAAGACTTCCAAGTAATGTGATATTTCCGTTCACCTACGAACGGAATTCCGTTTGCATAGAATTGCACCAGTGAGCTGTCCTCTGTTGTTTATAGTATTGATTTTATGGTACATTACAATGAATGCTTAAAGGTTTGTTTTTTGTTTTGTTTTGTTTTGTTTTGTTTTTGGTTTTTTTTTTTTTTTTTTTTTTTGGTTTTTCGAGACAGGGTTTCTCTGTATAGTTCCGGCTGTCCTGGAACTCACTTTGTAGACCAGGCTGGCCTCGAACTCAGAAATCCGCCTGCCTCTGCCTCCCAAGTGCTGGGATTAAAGGCGTGCGCCACCACCGCCCGGCCTGTTTTGTTTTGTTTTAATTTGGGGAACAATTTTCTTTTCTGGGGCTTTCTCACCCACCTTTAAGAAATGCTTTGTCCAGGGACTGTGTGGGTCCTGATGCCTTCATGGTCCCATTTTGTGGTAAGGATATTGTCCTTTGATTAACATCTGGCTGTATCTGTTCTCTTAGGAGGGGTGACAGCGCTCTGCTGGGACCCGGTCCAGCGCGTGCTATTCTCAGGCAGTTCCGATCACTCCGTCATCATGTGGGACATCGGCGGGAGAAAAGGCACGGCCATCGAGCTCCAAGGACACAAGTAAGGCTGCTGCTAGCCCTCCATGACACCTCTCAGCAGCCGCCCAGCTGAGGCAGAGCAAAGACACGGGGCAGGGTGCTGGTAGGACCTCTGCACGAGAAGGTGCAGGACAGGGACATAGTCACAGCCACCTTGTCTCCATGTGTACAAAGGCAGGTATCTATACCTGCTTCAAGCCAGTGGGAGTACTTTGAAATCTCATGAGGAAAATGGCTGTGAATAAATAAAAAGCAAAAAAATAATAATAAAACCATAGAGAGTATAAATGAGTGTTTGACAGTGAGGGGAGACATTGTAAAGTACAGATAGGAATCCTGTAAAACCTGTACTGTCCTGGCAGCTTGAGGAGGGCAGAGTTGGTACCAGGCATACTCTGTTGTAAACCTTGCCCCAAGCTTGATTCCAATGCTTGGTTCCTTCCTATGCAGTTGGGCTAGACCAGCACCCAGTCAGCCTTGTGCTGGCCAGCCAGCATGCAGCCAGGCACAACTGTGAGGGTGGACACTGTCAGGTGTGTGACAACTGCTTACTCTGGAGATGTGGTGCTTCTTTTCAGCTTAAGCTCAAGATTGCCTCTTCCCTAACAATTCCTGGTTTTCCTTCCCTGCCCCAGGATGACTAGTGCCCCAGAATGAATGCAAATCAGGGATGTAACTTAACGTAGGGACCGGGAGCAAGCTGTCGTGGGCTTTTCCCTGTTGAGACAGTGCCACTTACATTTTGTTCTGCTGCTTCTCACCAGCCTCTTGAGGTAGTTAACCACTGGTCTTGTAAGGATGTAATGGGGCTGAAAACATTTATAACTGTGTTAAACATGCAAATGTCATCATATTAGAAGCCCCAGTAGAATTCAGCACAGTGACAGGCTGTCCAGGCTTGTACCCGATGTAGCCAAAGTGTACATTTAGGCTACACCCTTTCGGTCTGTACACATAATGATGGAATCATCTGACACACCATGCTCTTCTCAAAAACCTGTCTCCAGCATTAAGACAGACTTTATAAAGATCTCATCCAGCCTGAGAAAGTGATAGCGGATGTGACATGGAGGTGAGGTGGTGTCTGTCCATTCCCTCACCAAGTTTTAACTGTGAGGTAGTTAAGTTGTCAAGCCTTAAATTAGGAAATGCCCAAGCAGATTATTAGACAGCCTAAGGGCCGACATTCATCACTGTGTTCCCTCTGCTGTGTGGAAGAGTAGCTGTCCTGGAGCCTCAGAATACATTGTCCCTGAATGCAGCCGCCGGCTGCTAATGCCTAAACACTTCCATCTGAAGACCTTTTTGGCTTCATGAGATCATTGACATATGTATCAGGATGCCTTAACACAGTGGTTCTCAACCTGGGGTCAAAACTCCTCTGAGGGTTAAACAACCCTAGCCCAGGGATCACCTAAGACCATCAGAAAACACAGATATTTACGTTATGATTCATAACAGTAGCAAAATTACAGTTATGAAATAATAACAAAAATATTATGGTTGGGGGTCAGCACACCATGAGGAACTGTATCAAAGGGTCACAGCATCAGGAAGTATGAGAGTCACTGCCTTAACAAATGAAATGCAGCACAAGCATGCTTTCAAGTATGTTCAGCTGCACAGAGGATAGATTCTCTCCCTTGCCCTTGAATGTCAGAATGGAGGCACCACATACTTGTAAAAGCACGACTTTTTGAATGATTATGAATTATTTTATATTAGTCATCAGTTAATAAGAGAAATACTTAGATGTTACAAGTAGTCCAAAGGAAAAGCTATACACAAGCAGTAGACAGAGCTAAAGTGAGGCTGAGGAAACGGCTCAGTCAGGGCCATGCTGGCCACGCAGATCTGAGGGCTTGAGTCTGATCACTGGGACCCAGGTAAAAAGCTGGGCATAGCAGTGAGTTCTCGTAATCACGTTGCTGGTGAAGCAGAGACATGGCTGGGCATTGCTGCCAGTCAGTGAGGGAGGCCTTAAATAAAACAACAACGGAAAGCTTTTCACAGTAAACTTCTTAGCCATGGTAGGTTGACCTCTAATCTCTGTATGCATACCCCTTCCCACAGCTATGTACACACAGAATGCTGAAGTTAATCTGTACATGGATGCACAGTTGGCTTCTTTATGACATGGTCAGGCCTGGGGATGGTGGTATCACTGGGCAAGATTTTGGTATTGTCAGTTTTCTATGATACAGTGTTGTAAAATATCAGTAAGGTGTACTATAATACAGACCCTGTAGAATCAAATAATGCAGAAAAGTTTGCAAGCTCACAGCTTACAAAGCATGAAAATAGAGTTTATCATCTCCTATCTCTGCCTCCTCAGCACTGGGAGGATTGCTTAGCTTTTGGTGTGAGCGCTGGGGACACAAACTCAGGTCCTCAAGTTTGGGTGGTAAGTAGTTTACTGATTGATCCATCTCCCCATTCCCTGTGAATCAATTGTTGTAGAACTCATTGAATAACTATTATCATGAAAATGAAGGGAAGTCTTAAGTCTTGGAGTTGTGGATAGTATGAGATTGGCTGTTTTTAAATGTTTTCATTTAGATTATAAAAGTAGAATTTACTATGTTGTAGGTTAGACATGGCTTAAGGGAAGAGGAAAGACATCATTATATATCAAGAAAATAAAATATTAAAACATCAACAGGATTCCAGGCAACACGCCTACTTCTTGTTCCATGAGTAAGCTGCAAGTCGCTTTCTGCCGTGTCCTGGTTTAGTCGTGCCTGGTCATGGCACCATCTGTAACCGGAACAAAGTGAGTTCCCACAGTTTAGGGGAATCCTGAGTAGTCCACTGCCCAGTCTAAACACTCGGGAGCCTGTGACCAAGGCTCTCTTCTTTACAATGACTGCGTTTTAATGTACTGGGGGATACAATCTCCTGAAGCTCTGAAGCCATCCTTAGTAGAAGTCTGGCTTGACCATCAGACAGACATGAGAGTAACAGGAAGGATACTTGCAGCCTATCCTATAGAGATTTAAGGGCTTAATGACTAATATGTCGCATGGTCTCATAAGATAGTCCAGACTGCCTCAGAACTTGGGATAGCCCATCCCTGCCACAAACTCATTGAAGTTCCCTTGCCTCAACCTCCCAGTGCTAGGATTACCAGTATGAGCCTCTATGCCTGGATTTTTTTTTCTTTTTGTGATGTTGGGATTTGAACCTAGAGACACACATAGGACAGTAGCATTCTGCACTGACCCCAGCACAGACCTTAATTCTACAAATAAATAGTAACATGGAATGCAGTGTGTGTAGTAACATGTACTGCAGTTGTATGTAGTAACATACACTGCAATTGTGTGTAGTAACATGAAATGAAATCGAGTGTAGTATCTCTTTTTAAGGTGAAGGACCAGATCTTTATGGTTTTTCCATGTAATATGTATAATGTCCGAGTGGAGTGGATTCCTCATTGCAGTTTTCAAGTGAATTTGTTTTAGTCTCATTTAATGTAAAAATAAAGTAAATATTTTATCAGTGTTTTAAACCAAGGTTCTTTCGTTTCTTCACGTATGTTGTAAAAGTAAGGAGAGGGCCTGGGCCAATGGACTTTGATCCTAGCACCTTTGCTTCTCCAGTGCTGAATTACAAGCTGCATTACCACAGCTGACCAGACCCACTGGCATAGTCTTAATTACTCGCTTTTTAATTTTATGTATATGAATACGTTGCCTGCCTGTTTATCTCCTCACTGTGTGTATGCCTGCTGCCTGTGCAGACCAGAAGAGGGCATTGAATCCCCTGCAGACATGGGTGGTTGTGAACCACCATGTGGGTGCTGGGGATCAAACCCATTTCCCCTGGAAGAGCAGCCAGCACTTTTAACCATTGGTCCATTGCTCCAGTCCCGTAATTACTTATTTTAATTGTAATCATTACCAAGATAACTAACTAGTATTTCATGGAGAAAGTCTGGAGGAGGGAGGCTAGCGATCGCGGAGACCTGCCTTACGGCAGGCATTTCAGAGTTAGTGAAGCGAGTGCACCAGAGATTCCCCTGCAACATGGAAATTCACTTAAGGGGGGATCAGAAGACATTACACTGAAGTCAGCAATCCTTTCTTATTTCACTGTTGGTCACTGACCAAAAGTGTTTTCTCCTGGGCCTGGGAAGGCAAAGGCAACATCTAAACTCATTTTAGGTCTGACCTTGGTCGAAGGGCCTGTAAACATGCCTAGCTACCTGTTGGTATCGTCTGGCTATCAATGGCTTTGGTGGTGGTGTCTGCTGTAGGGCCTGTTACTTGCTTCCCCCAAATGGCTCCAACCCTTGGTTTCTCCCACAGTGACAAAGTCCAGGCCCTCTCCTATGCACAGCACACTCGGCAGCTCATCTCCTGTGGTGGTGACGGTGGCATTGTCGTCTGGAACATGGATGTGGAAAGGCAGGAGGTAGGTGAGGCCTGCAGGTCTGCCTCTGCTCCCTCCTGGTAATTTCTATAACGAATAAACTATGAAATAAGATATTATGTCATATGTTAGAAAAATCCCAAGGAAGAAGAGCCCTTAGGTTGGTTTTAATGGAAATGCATATTCTTGTGACTATTTGTCATGTTCTAAACAGTCCCCAGATATGAGACTTTCTTAAGCACAGATTTGAATTTTACCATAACACTTTTAAAATTAGTTTTGGTTTTAGTCTCTAAGCATTTTAACAACTAATATGTCTACTGAATATCCCCTGAACAAATATTTTGAAGTTAGCCATTCTCTGTTGACCTATAATTATTCTAGGTAAGCATTCCCTTTGGCAGTCAGCATTCTTGTCCTGTATTCCTACAGGCTGTGAGAATTAAAGAGAAAAGCACACTTCATGAAAACAAAAGGGTTTTTCCACCCCCACACCCAGCCTTGTCCCTAGAGAGTCATTGGAGTTAGCCACAGTGTAGTGCCCTCAAATGCCAGGAATTAAATGCTTAGGAAGATTACCGCTTTATTGTGTGGGACTATAAATCCACAGGAGTTCTATTAGCAACTAATTAAAATGATCTTTACTGGTAGGAGGCAGAGAAATGTAGAATATTGGTTTTGAAAACTATACTTGGCACCATCCATATCTTGGCAGAGGATCATTACAGCCCATGCTAGTCAGCAGCCTCCCCTAGAACTAGATTGTGTCCTTCCTGGCTGGCGCCGAGTTAGGAGAGTCAGGTTTAGCTGTTGTGGGCTTTTTTTTTTTTTCCAAATGGAAGAACAACCCAAAGGAATATAACAGTGTTGTTTCCAAAGATGAAAGCAGGCATTTGGAAGCCAGCTTTGGGCCATTTTGACATGCATATATATGAGCATTCGGCACTGTCGATGGTTTCAGATCTTGTTAATTGGAAGCACTGATGAGCGGTGGGAACGAGTCCATCCATCTTCTGCAGGCACCATACTTTAGAAGCATCTGGGAATTGCTTCCTAGTTATGGCAGAGGCTGTGGGGTGCTAACAATAATGAAGTTTGCTCTAACCTGAAGTGCTGCTGACAGACTTTCTAGAAAGTTCTGAGGACTATTAAATGGTATAAATAATGAAACCCCAGTTAACACTTGTAAGACAGAATGTCAGTGCTAGGTATTTTGGAAGGGATGTTATGACTGCTGTCAGGGACCGGTTCAGTGGGGCTTGCACATGCTATTACTGGGAAGTTAATGGGCTTTGCAGGCGGAGACACATCAGGAGTAAGAGCGAGTGAGTGGTAGGTTGGTGCTGATGGGAAAGTAGAGCAGTCAGGTAGGAGCTGCAGGTGGAAGGTCCAGAGAGGGAGACCCTGCTGGGTAAGTCAGAAAATGCTCATTAACCACTAAAGAACAGGTATGTGACTCAGGACACCACCAGATTTACAAGATCTGTACATTAACGAGGACTTTCCATGCTGGCAAACATCCATCCTTCTATTTTTCTCTACATTAACCAAAATTCTGTTAACAGAAAATGGAATTTCATTAAATGTATTGTTTTTTTCCCTGAATGCCCTCATCACAGACATCCACTATAATGCATTTGAGACCCAGATGTATGTGGGGGTGTGTGTGAAGGTGTTTGTGGCATGTGTAGTGCATATGTACAGTAGATGAGTATGTTATGTGGTGTATGAGTATATAGTGCATGTGTGTGGTGTGTATATGTGAGTGGGGAGGGTGTGTATGTGTTGGGGAGGGTGGTATATATATCTGTGATATGCGTGTATGTGTGTTTATATATATATGTATGTGTATATGATGTATGTGATGTGTATGTTTATGAGTGTGTATAGTGTGTCTATATATGTATATGAGTGTGTGTGGTATATGTGTATGTTTGTATGAGAATGTAGTCTATGTGTGAGATGTGTATCTATGTATGTATATGAGTGAGTTGATGTATTAGTGAGATATGTGAATGTGGTTTATATGTAATATGCTTATGTATGAATATGAATATGGTGTATGTGTATGAGTGGTGTGTGTTAGTTGTATATGTGTGAGTATATGACTGTGTGCATACATATATATGTATATGAGTTTGTATGGTATATGTGTATATGGATGTATATGGATGTTTATGTGTAGTATATGTGTGAGACTTATGTGTATGTGAATGTATATATAAGTGTGTATAGTGTATATGTGTGTATGTGAATTTATGCAAACACCATTATACCACAAGTCCAGTTCTGTCTCAGAACCATTTTTGAGTTCTTCCCCAAACTGCTCTAGCTCAGTAGCAGAATGCTTACTTAACATGTCTGGGTCCTAGGTTCAATCCCCAATACAGCACTCACACATACCCATGTGCCAAGCATGTATGCATATGTATACATGTGACATGTACACAGTGCACAGCACATAAAATCTGCTAAGGAATATCTTTAAGCAGAGCATGCTTTTAAAACCTATCTGACTTATTTAGGCTACTTATGGTGAGATTGCATATATATGTAATGTGCAGTTAGACATCACAGTATGTAATTAGAAAATAGGGACTGAATTTCTCAGCATGGTGGTCAGGAGCCTGTAAAGCATGACCACTCCCACCAGCCTCATCTCTCCATCCACCTTCCAGCTGTGCCAAAGTTACCCTCAGATCCTCCTTGCCCCGCCTCTCTCTCTTCCTGCTTCAGCTGACTTTCCCTTTATAGAGACCCCCAGTCTATGTCAGAGCCTCTGGTCTACCTTACCAGCCCCTAGCCTGTGTCAGAACCTCTGGTCTACCTTACCAACCCCTAGCCTATGTCAGAGCCTCTGTCTACCTTACCAACCCCCACCATGTATCAGGGCCTCTGGTCTACCTTACCAACCCCCACCCTGTGTCAGAGCCTCTGGTCTACCTTACCAACCCCCAGCCTGTGTCAGAGCCTCTGGTCTACCTTACCAACCCCCAGCCTGTGTCAGAGCCTCTGGTCTACCTTACCAACCCCCACCATGTATCAGGGCCTCTGGTCTACCTTACCAACCCCCACCATGTGTCAGGGCCTCTGGTCTACCTTACCAACCCCTAGCCTGTGTCAGAGCCTCTGGTCTACCTTACCAACCCCCACCATGTATCAGAGCCTCTGGTCTACCTTACCAACCCCTAGCCTGTGTCAGGGCCTCTGATCTACCTTACCAACCCCTAGCCTGTGTCAGAGCCTCTGGTCTACCTTACCAGCCCCCACCATGTATCAGAGCCTCTGGTCTACCTTACCAACCCCCAGCCTGTGTCAGAGCCTCTGGTCTACCTTACCAGAGCACGCTGCATCCCTTAGGCTTTTAAATTCTTAGACACTTTGATTACTAATAATATTTACATGACATCTTCCCAGGCAAATGATAATCTCTATGATTCTAGGTTCTGTTTATCCACCACTGTATCCCTTCCTCAGGGCCTGACAATTAACAGACCTTCTGTAACTACTTTTGTGACTGCTTGCGGAATCAGCTGTTTCTGATGAGTGTCCAGATCTGAAAGTGTATGCAGTGCCCATGGTTCCTTTGTCCCTACTACTTCTCACTGTGACCTGCTCTGTACTTTATTTGTCAAGACCCCTGAGTGGTTGGACAGCGATTCCTGCCAAAAGTGTGACCAGCCTTTCTTCTGGAACTTCAAGCAAATGTGGGACAGTAAGAAAATTGGACTACGACAGGTAGGTGACACGTGCTCTATTATGGTTGTTATTTGGAAGGTATTTAACGGTGTAATTTTGGGAGTAGTATCCCTCCCTACTGTGGGAGCTGTCACAGAGGAAGTGGTCTCACACCTGTGACACCTCCGTGTCTACTGCAGCCCTCCCTAGAAGATGGGCTTTCCTAGTGGTTTGTTCTAAGTAGTTTTAAAACACTATCAGCATCTACTGGGGGACACCTTAACATTAGAGGTCACATTAGCTCATGTTAGTTCCCAACCATAAAATTACATGAGCATGTTTACTTCTTAAAAAGTCAATCTCCCTCCTTCTAACTTGGTCTCAATTGTTAAAGATCTATTTTATAACAGCATTTTTTTCTTTTTGGATTTTTTTTCCGAGACAGGGTTTCTCTGTATAGCCCTGGCTGTCCTGGAACTCACTCTGTAGACCAAGCTGGCCTTGAACTCAGAAATCCGCCTGACTCTGCCTCGCAGAGTGCTGGGATTACAGGTGTGCACCACCACCGCCCAGCTTATGACAGCATTTTTAAATTTTGATTCTATGGTTTGGTTTGGTCTTCCTTGTGGAAATCAAATGTTAGGTACCTAGGTTGAACACTGCTAAAGTTAGAAACAAATCTGGCTCCTGGGTGCCTCCTCTATAGCTCACACATGGTATTGAAGAGGATGGAGAATGGGGAACAGAAGAGGGGAGGCACGCTTCCCACAAGTGCCCACTCTGACCGACCCCAGAGTCAAAGGCAGTAGTAATCTGGTGTGCCCTTGGTGGCTTCCAGGACACTGTTGTATTGTGTTATGTTGTGCATTGTGTTCGTATGTGCAGTGTGTAGTGTGGTATGGAGTGTATTAAGTGAGTTACTGGGGATAACTGCACTCTAATCCTTTTAGCACAGTCTATCATGTTAAATATTCTTCATCAGATATAAACTAAGCCCTTCTACTTAAGACACAATTAAGTCCCAGTTTGGCTCCAAACACTTGGTCGCCTGGCATCAGCTGGGACTGTAAGACTATGCTCTTACGGCCAGCTCTGGGGCACTCTGACCTGGTGTCTTCCCCAAGAGCAGTTAGTTTACGAGTGTGCCAGGACGTCAGCCAGAGCCACGGCAGCCTGTCTCCCTTTTCTCCCAGCACCACTGCCGGAAGTGTGGGAAGGCCGTGTGCGGCAAGTGTAGCTCCAAGCGCTCTTCCATCCCGCTCATGGGCTTTGAGTTTGAAGTGCGGGTCTGCGACAGCTGCCACGAAGCCATCACAGATGAAGAGTAAGTCCCACATCCTGCACCCTCTGGGTTATGGACAGAGCCTAGCCTGAGAATTTCCACTCCAGAGAGATTCCACTTGCCTGGCATGCTGGGGTACAGTATAGACTGAAATGTGCAGTAAAAGCCCTATGCCACAAGACCTTCCTGTGGTTCTGAGAGGCAGGTGGAGAGGGGATGTGCTCAAAGAACTCCCTGCTGGGCTCTTAAGGGTGTGTCTAAGCAGATGCTTGAGGACAAAGCTGTTTGCTCTCACTGAGAATCTTCAGGAGACCCAGGCCAGTACGCCCCTCAGTGCCCAGGCTGGATCAGTCAAGGGCTCCAGCAGTTTTTAGTTTCCAGGAAGAACAAAATGTGTTTTCCCAAGATGGAACTAGTCCCAGATGTCCTTCTCTCTGCTGGTGTGTTCCGCTTGGTGTCCTGAAGGCTTAGCTCTGTGATCTCTGAAATCTTGGAACAAGCAACTCTGTGAGAATTGAAAACTACCCCCAGACACTAATAAAATGCACAGAGACAATTTGCCGCTAGTGGGTGCTGGTGGATAACCAGTCTCCAGTCTTCCCAGTACTTTGTAGTGCAGTCAGATCACGTCACCCTGTCAAATACACATCAAGATGTCCTTGGAGAAGTGGTTGTTCTTGTGCACTGATGATTTGCCTCTCGAGCACATGATGAGATTAATGAGAGTTCTGATCACTGGAGAAAACTGCAGGGGCCTTAGAATCTTCATCTTATCAAGACAGATCTGGGTCTAAGAAATTTCAAGTTAAGCTGAAATCATTTACCATGATCATTTTACTACTGACAGTCTTTCCTATAGATTCTACTATAGCGAAGAGACAGCCATCTTCTAAGAGCTCACAGCAGTATAGAGACCCCGAACCATGATGAGGGAGCCTACTTGGTCTGCCCAGCTCCACCTCTGGTCTTCTGCCTCTTCTCTGGCAAGCATGCTAGAGACCTTGCCTCTAGAGTGTAAATGAAGCCAACGAGCCTTACTAAAATTGTCAGCAAAGCCATAGGCCAAAGAACACAAGACAGGCAATGCTGTATGTGTATTAAGATACTTAATGTGGCTTGATATATGCATATACACATATATACATGTATATATTGCTTATGGAAGCTTTAGAATACTATTTTAAAAATTTCTATTTGCAGTAATACCAGTGGGAAAGAGAAGAAAACATAGATGGCCTTCAGGTAGACAGACAGTGATGTCATTTTAACAACCGCACCTTTAAAAAAGAAACAGGCCAAACCAGAGTATATCCCAGCCTCCTAAGCACAGACCTGGCAAAGGTATTGTGGTTTTTGAAAGACTTCTCCAAAGCACAGATGGAGATGTTCGTGGATGCCGTTTCCTGAAGGAACTCGGAGGCTTCATCTTTTCTATTCCAGAGGCCTGAAGAATCCTTTTACCTCAGAGCCAGTGAGATGGTTCAGTGAGTAGAGGCTCTTATGCCTAGGCTGACAACATGAGTTCAGTCTCCAGATCCCACAAGCTAACAGCAGAGAACTGACTCAGGGAGTTGTCTGCTGATCTCCACTCGTTCATTTATACTCACACTAACATGCACAGGCAAGTACGCATGCAAAGTCAGTAGCCACATTACGTAACAGATCACCAAGGAGTGAAAGCAAGAGCATTTCTAACAGTGAAGCAGTCGTCAGCCGTTAAGCTGACACTTAGCCTCTCGTTGCCCTGGGTCCCTGTCACCCATGTGTCCACCCCTGACTCTCGTCTTGCCCCTTGCAGACGTGCACCCACAGCCACCTTCCACGACAGTAAGCATAACATTGTGCATGTGCATTTCGATGCAACCAGGGGATGGCTGCTGACTTCTGGAACTGACAAAGTGATTAAGGTAAGATGCCATCTTGTTATGCTTTCTGTTGTAGGCCTGGAATACAGACAGCAGGATCAGGAGTGGGAGGCTGTGTTCAGGTTATCCATGGATGTGAGCACTGGGAACCTGCTGCACCTACCATCCAATGCACAGGATAATTTCCTGAGGATATGATCTTTAAAAGACAATAGTAGGGCCTGGCACCTGTGGAGGTGCACACCTTCAATCCCAGTACTCCAGAGGCAGAGGCAGGTTAATCTCTGTGAGTTTAAGGCCAGCCTGATCTTCAGAGCGAGTTCCAGGACAGCCAAAGCTACACAGAGAAACAGTCTCGAAATGATGATGATGATGATGATGATGATGATGATGATGGTGATGATATGATAATAGGAAGCTATAGAGATAGTTCAGTTAATAAAGTGATTGCAAGAACAAGAGAACCCTAGAACCCACATTATTTTTTTTAAAGTGTGGGTATGGTGGCAAATGCTTTTAATCGTAGAGCTGGGGAGAATCAAGTGGATCCCAGAGGACTCAGGCAGCTTAGCTTAACCAATGTCTCAGATGCTGTCTCAAAAAAAAAAAAAGAAAAGAAAAAGAAAAGAAAAGATGGTTGGCTGCTGGGAGTGATGCTTGAGGTTGCCCTGTAACTCTCACACACGTGGCTACACACTAGAGTGATATCCCATACACAGGAGTCACAGGAGTGACGTGTGAGCAGCAGTGATCAGGACCACAGAGGGAGGTGTGCCGCTCTGGAAGCTGTGTGAGGCCGGCGCTCTTGCACTGGGTGGTGGCTGGAAGGCAGGCTGGGATCAGTGGCCTCGTAAGGCATAAGCGTAATTACTCCAGCAGTGCTTACCGAAGCCTGCGAGGTCTGGCAGGCCACGGCAGAGGCCCAGGACAGAGGGCGGACTCTGTTACCCTGGCCTGTAGCAGTAGGACAGAGTTGTTAGCAGCGACTTCAAGCAAGGTTCAACCAAACTTGGAGTCTGGCACTCCTTTTTGATGTCTTAGGAGGATCGTTTGGAAGGTCCCCCGGGTGTGCCTGCTCCTCTCTCCCTCCGCGGACCTGATAAGCCTTTATCCTCAGCTGGGGCAGCGCGTCGGCCGCCCTTGTGTAGGAGGCAGGCTAGTGCTGCGTGCATTTGCTCGATAACTGGGAACAAAACCAGAACCCCACTCTGAATGGAGCCCGTCCTGAGCACTGTTCGTCCTTAGTACACTTTGACCTTCATTCATTCTTGCCTTCTCGCTCTTTGCAGCTGTGGGACATGACCCCAGTGGTGTCGTGACGACTCTCCCAGGGACTAGGAGATGGTTTTCACTGAAGAAGCGCCTGAGTCCAACATCATTACAGGAGGGGTAAAGCATCCTTTGAGCAAGAAGAGGGATGAAGGCTCACAGCGAATTTGTCTCTTCCCTCCACTGTTACCTACCGTGAACTAGTGAAAGTGCATTCCCTCCCAGGACTCTTTAGTTGTCCAGACCACAGAAAAGATATTTTTTTATCAAATGGTTTATACAGCCTGGCTGTGCTGCATTATTTTGAGCATACTGGAAAATCTGTGTGGATGTTTAAGCTTCTGTCTTTCAGCTATGTGTTGTGCTCATTGCTTTCTGTGTCAGAGAAAAAGGGAGAAACACCTGTTGAAGGTATTGCGTCCTTGTAGTGTGGTCTCCTTGTTTCACCTCAGCGTGTGCAGACGGGCCTTCTCTTCTTTCCTTGAGTCTTCCTCCACCAGCCTCACTTGCCTCTCACCACGGTGGATGATCACAGTTTGTTCCAGTGTTCCTCTTTCATGGCCTGGGATAAGAGTTGGAAAACCATGCGTGTCCAACCACTGGCCTCTAGAGTCACCGGGAAGAGCAGGTGCACTGTCGGAAGCCCCTGCTGCTCCGCCCTGGCATTCTCTGCCATCTGCATTAGAAAATGCTGTGGAAGCCTCTGCCATCCATGAGCCGGGGACAGGTCCTGGGACCAGCCTCACCCTGCAGTGCCTGCATCTCTCAGAATTCAGGGAGAGCCTTTTGAGCCCTTTGTGTTTTGGACTATGGGGATTTGTTTTTTTTTTTATTTTATTTTATTTATTTTTAATTTTTTTGATAACTTTCCATCCATCATAACGTGGAAGACAAAAAGAAATGTCTGCTCTAGAAGGGTCTTGGAGGTGCGTCTTTCTACATGGCATTCTCTGTATGTGAATATGTATTACTTTAAGATTAGAAGCCTGCTCTCTTCATCATTCATAATTTAGTTTCTCTTTAAAAACCAGGTATTTAAGCATCTTAATGTTAATGTACTCTGCTATGAAACCAGCGTGTGATCTAAACAGAGGTACTAAGAAAGGAACAGAACCCTCCAAAGGCAATCAGTCCAGCGTGAAAAGGTATAGTAAGGACTCACTTTGGGCTATCAAGATAGGATTAAAAGTAGTGGCAAGCCTGTGCTGGGAACTGGCTGGCCTCTCCAAGCCCTTCACCCATAGTCACCTGTCAGGAATGTCATGACATTGCCAGGTCAGAGGCCCTCTGGGTAGACAGGCAGATTGCTCGCCCTGCCCGCTCCATACCATCCGCCACAGTGTCTTGCTCACTCTGATCTAACAGGTGTTACCTGGCACAAAGTACTTGGATGAGACAGTCCTGCTTTGCTCTGTTCCTAGAGAAGCAGTTCCTTCCGTGTCATCATAGCTTCTCTTTGCAGAGGAAGTAATAGTCACCGTACTTGGATACCAATCACAGCACTGGCGACCCAGAGTGCTTCCCAGGACAAGCCGCCTCTGCTACTTGGCACTGGGAAGCAGGACTAATGTGCACCTCACACAGCCACACCCCTGACGCCAGCTGCGATGTGAGAGCAGAACTCTGCCCAGGAAGCCATCACCACTGTGGTTTAACGGCCTGGTCCGTGAAATGCCACCTAGCTTCAGTCGGGCCGCTATAACTGCTGAGTCTTTTCTGCATGGTCACTCCATCGCAGCTTTGAAAAGGGAATTAGAGCTAAAATAGTCAAAGATCAATGGTGTGGTTGATTGCTAGAACCTATAGCCACTTGGCAAGTTGCAGAGTACTTTTGTGTTGCAAGTCAGTAATAGAAGTAAGTCTGTCTGAACTGGAGCATGGCTGCCCAAGGGAAGCGGCGGCTCAGGGTCCCAGCAAGCCTGTGTGGACCCCAGGCCTATCTAGATGAATTCAGACCTTCGGTAGAATACTTTACACTGTTGTGTGGCCATGCACACCATTCTGGTCAGATCCCAGCTACGGCCCATCCTCAGGAACGCCCAAAGATCGAGAGTTGACAGTGATGAAAATCATGGGTGTATACCACAGATCGAGCAAGGTTTCCAAGGCTCTGCCCTTTCCTCTCTCCTTCCTCATGTGGCTGTTTATGGAAAAGAATGTATAGAAAACCAGATACGCATGTGATACTGTGAATTCTTCTACTTGCCTGATGTCTCCATTAACCCATAGGGAAATGCATGCTGGTGCTGACGGGTTGTCCAGGCATGGTCCTCGTCCATCGGGCATGAGGACTGGCACAGTGCTTGGCTCGTTTCTCCTCTGCATAAAAAAATGACAAATCTGTCCTCCTATTGGGTTTACACTTGACTTTTCTTGCTGTACTGTGGAAACAGCAGCTCTGGTAGCAGTAGTGAGGACAGCCACGTTGGGAAGTAGAGAGACTGCACATGCAGTTTTTCCTACTCAGTGGATGAAGAGCATCTCTTAGCCTTTGTTTTTCCAAAGGAAAGTATTTAGTGAGCCACCTGGATGTCTCCACCTTAGCAAAAATGGTTTTAGAATAAGTACTTGGGATTTTGTATCATTTTATAAAAGGTCAGTCAACATAATGTGTTTCTCATTTAGTTGTTTGAATTATTCATGAAATAACAAAAATTATAAAGTTGGGAGGGATGTCCCAGGTTGGTCACACCAGGCAGTTAGACAGAGATGAAATGTAAACAAGAGAATCTCAAAGAACATCCAAGGCTGATGGCGTTTGCTACTGCTGTGGCATTGTGAGTAGCAGCAGGGTGGCCCTTTTACCTGCGCAGGAAGTCTCTGGGCTCAGGCTTGATGCTGCTCTGTGCAAATTTGATAGAACTTTTGGTGCCTGCCTGTGCTTGTGAGTGGGAACATGTTACGTCAGAAGGCGGTGGTACAATTGATCTGTATGTGGACGCCCCTCCCCACATTAGTCCCCACTGATCACCCGAGAGCCCCCTGCCCTGCTGGCTGAGAGCTGCTCCTCTCCCTCTGGGCTTACAGCATCCGTCATTGTGATGAGAGGCATCGCATTCTCAGCCTCTCAGAGTTATATTTTAAAAGCATACTATATTTTGTTTAACATCCTTAAAAAGCTTGAATTTGAGCTTTAAAGCAAAATAGCTCCACACCATGTGTCACAGTAACCAGAATATACATTAATGAAGGGCCTTTGGCTTTGCCTTTTCATAGTATTTAAATACATATATATTTGTATATAAGTGAGCTTGTTTGCTAAGATTTATATTTTAAGGCTAAAGAAAGGCATTTTCCAAGGTGCTCTTATCTTTCTTTCCCTTAAGATAAGGTTGGGTTGAGGTGGCTCCCCAGCACCCTGATGGTTTCCCACTTTGTCAGGCCGTAAGGTCCACCGGGGAAGCCTGTGTGCGCCTGTAAACTGCGGTTCAGCTTGACAGCCAAGAACTACACACCAGTCCTCGGGGGGGTTAGGTCTGTGCCTTCGCCTTTTAACGTTGCGTTCCCACCAAAAGCCTCAAGGCAGTGAGTGGGCAGCAGTGTCTGTTGCCTGCATGGGCCCCTCCCTTGTCCTTCCCATGCCGGCCTGTTGACAGCGACTTTGGAAAGGTGGTCAGATCTCTGAGTGAGGCGTGGATTTGACCACAGTTCTTACAGTCCCCTCTAGACCTGTGAGTCCAGGTCTATGACTGGTGTCTCTTACAGGACCACTGGTCACAGAGCTCACCTCACATAGGCAGATGAGAGCACACTGCACTGCCAGAGCAGACGAGTTACTCTCTGGTCTTTTCCATCTAGGGCTTTGTCTTAGGGTTTTACTGCTGCGAACAGACACAATGACCAAGACAGTTCTTTTAAGGACATTTAATTGGGTCTGACTTACAGGTTCAGAGGTTCAGTCCATTATCATCAAGGCAGGAACATGGCAGCATCCAGACAAGCGTGGTGCAGGAGGAGCTGAGAGTTCTACATCTTCATCTGAAGGCTGCTAGCAGAATACTAGCTTCCAGGCAAATAGGATGAAGATCATAAAGGCCACATGCACAGTGACACACCTACTCTAACAGGGCCATATCTTCTAATAGTGCCACTCCCTGAGCAGAGCATATACGAACCATCACAGGCTTAGTCAGTATGGTTTTAGAAAAAGGTGGGGAGGGATTGGGGAATTTAGCTCAGTGGTAAAGCACAAGGCCCTGGGGTTTGGTCCTCAGTTCTGGAAAAAAGAAAAGAAAAGAAAAAGATGGTAAAATAGTTAGTACCATCTAATTTAAAAGATACCTCAAAGTATTCACCTTCGGGGGTTGAGACTATCTGACTGGGGAGACAATGTTTAGGAAATTTTAGATTGGTTCAAAGGGTAGATTTCAAATCTTACTTTAAAATATTTAGAGGTTTTTTTTTTTTTTTCTTGGTTCTTTGAGATGCATGAGAGGATGGTTTTTTTTTTTGTTGTTGTTGTTGTTGTTGTTTTTTAAAGGGAAAGCAGTTTGAGTGTTTTGCTTCTGTGTAGTTTTTTTGGTTTGTTTTTGTTTTTGTTTTTGTTTTTTTTGGTCTTTTTTTTTTTTTTTCTCGAGACAGGGTTTCTCTGTGTAGTCCTGGCTGTCCTGGAACTCACTCTGTAGACCAGGCTGGCCTCGAACTCAGAAATCCGCCTGCCTCTGCCTCCCAAGTGCTAGGATTAAAGGCGTGCACCACCACCGCCTGGCTCTATGTAGTTCTTATCATTTAGATGGATAGATACGCAGCCTTTCGTTCATAGCATATGACAGTGTGAAGTATGGACCAAACCACTTATGTGCAATTGCCATTGTTCTCTGTATGTGCTTCTGTCTCGTGCTATTTGTTTTGCATTTTAAATGGCCTTTTCAAGGTATTGTCATTTGGAGAGGAGAAAAATCTTACACAACAAGTGTGAAAACTGTTACTAACTGAACAGCGGGGCAGGTGTTAGCCCCACAGTGGTGCCTACCCATTGCTGCATTGAAACCAGGTACTTTGCCCAGCTGCCGCCTGGGGCTCACATCTGGATGGGGCTGCCACAGGCTTGTTACTTTATAGGTATCCCTTTCCAAAAAAAATCAGGAATTAGGGGACTAGGCAAGGACTCAGCTAAGTATACTGAAGCCTAAAGCTAGAAGCTGGAATGGGTCTCCACGGTGGCTCTAGCCACCCCACACCCCTGTGCAGCTCCTGTGCTCCGTGCCACTGGACTCCACCAACCAGGCCCACCACTGACCCTCACCTTCTAACTGTGATGAGGCGGTCCTGAGTGAGGATGTTCTGTGACATTAAGATGAACGGCTGTGTCCTGTGCACCCGCTGCATAGCACTGTGAATGTCTCTCCTGTTCTCCCACTGACCGCCCCCCAGCCTCTCGTGTATGTGTAGCCATTTCCAATGGACGGCTCTCAGAGCAGTGGCCTCTGTGGCTTAGAATAAATGTCCATCTCGGTTGCATCGTTGTCAAGTGTCACTCTATAAAAGTAGCAACTCTTACTGTTTCTACTCTTGTGGGTTCTGACCCATCAAGGAGGGATGGGGGAAGTTTCCAGACTATTCACCACCTGGCTACGGAGACCTGGAGAGAAGAGTTGCCATCTTAGGTAAGCCACTGCTGACCAGTGTGAGGTCAGCACGTGGGCTGCAGCCGTGGGTTTCTCTTTGATGTAGGGTGCATTCTCTGTGCATGGAGAGTTCCCAAGTAAACACCCAAGACCTTGAGGCACAAAGAGTCAGGAACTGACCGTTGAGGTAGACAGAGTCAGGAGCTGACCATTCAGGTAGACAGAGTCAGGAACTGACCATTGAGGTAGACAGAGTCAGGAACTGACCGTTGAGGTAGACAGAGTCAGGAACTGACCATTGAGGTAGACAGAGTCAGGAACTGACCGTTGAGGTAGACAGAGTCAGGAGCTGACCATTCAGGTAGACAGAGTCAGGAACTGACCGTTGAGGTAGACAGTCAGGAGCTGACCATTGAGGTAGACAGTCAGGAACTGACCGTTGAGGTAAACAGAGTCAGGAACTGACCGTTGAGGTAGACAGAGTCAGGAACTGACCGTTGAGGTAGACTAGAGCCAGGAACTGACCGTTGAGGTAGACAGAGTCAGAAGCTGACCATTCAGGTAGACAGAGTCAGGAACTGACCGTTGAGGTAGACAGGAGCTGACCGTTGAGGTAGACAGAGTCAGGAACTGACCGTTGAGGTAGACGAGTCAGGAGCTGACCGTTGAGGTAGACAGAGTCAAGAACCTTGTTGAAAATGCTGGAGGTCCATTCTATGAAAGAAAGTACAAAGAAATAAGGGCCCCTGTGATGAGCCGAGGAAGGATACTTCCTGGTGCTCCACGGCCCTGTCTCCGTCCTGTTTCACAGTGCCACCCATGCCCAGCCCATTCCAACTTGGAAGTTACCAAGAGAAGCTGAAATGGAGTTGGGGTTTGGGGGTTTTGGGTGTGTATTTTAAACGTTTCACCCACAGGTGCTGCTTGAAGCTTTACAACCAGGTCTCATTTACAGTGCCCCTGTACGTGAGTCATCTCCACAGACATGCGCAGTCAAACAGTGTGCAGCCTTCGGCCTGAGCAGCAGCTGCCCAGTGGTTAGCCTGTGGACTCGGGAGCCCCCTCAAGCTGACAGTGCTAGTGAGTCTTACACTTAGAATATCTTAGAAAATCAAATAAATGAGAGATTTAAACATGAAAAACCCTGGTACCTCTGTGCTTTGTCAGTACCCTTTCTAAAGGAACCTGCTTTCAGGCCTCTAGTCCACACCTCTAGCATTTCCCCATTGCTACTGGTCCTGCACTAGGCGTGGCCTGGCCTATTTCAGTCCCATTTCTGAATTTCAGAGAACTCTTTTTGTCATAGGCCAGAACAAGGCAGGTCTATGGACTGTGAACCAGCAGGTAGCGGCCAAGGCTGACTGGCAGGGTACTTCCATTGTCCTGCGAGTACACAGAAGTCACTCAAGCACCTATGACTTGTCAACTTATCTGAGCTGTTCAGGACTGATTCCAGGAAGGGTTTCTCCAAAGGCCCTGAGTCTAGCTGGTTTAAAATGCTACATGTCAGGTGGGGAGTGTTCTGGGTTCCCATGTCCCCCAGGTTTCTAGGCACCTGCATCAGCCCATGCCTAAACGATCACCCCTCCTTCTGCAGCTGCTAGTGACTTGCCCACACTTCCTAATAAACTCTTTAGCTTCCTGCCCACCTTAGGGTCCTGCATTGGCTCTTTCTTCCTATCCTAGTGTCCTAGCCTCTCTCAGATCCTGGCTGTGGACTTCATGAACTGTTGGTATGTGCTTCTTAAGTTGCAGATAAAAACATTTGTTTGTTATGGAAAACTTTATAGATATATTGAGTTTTTGAAAAGGGACTTTCTACAGAACTGAGACCACGTGTGGTCACCTCCTAGGGTACCCTCGGCTCCCTAGGGCTTCTGTCCAGGCAGGCCACCAGCAGTGAGAGGTTCTGTGTCTACTCTCATGCATGGGGACAACGCATGGCCAACATATACAATCTTTCAGACATCAGATCCCAGCAGAGAATTGGTAGATACAGAATGTGTATACACAAGTTAATGTTGGCATTTTCAAGGTGGTAAACTTGGCAGTTTTAGAAACTGGGAACCTGGACAAGAGCTGGATATCTACCTCAAAAAAAGGGAAGAATTGAGAAACTCACGGGCCCAATCCTGCCTTTCAGTTTCAGTGTCATGTGACTTTCCCTAGAAAATCTATTTCTACACACCCCAGATAAAAAGGGTAATGGCATGCCAGAGAAAGCCTACTGAACCCAGTGCACCAGCAAGTTTAGTGGTATTATGTGCCGGAGCATGAGAACTTACTGACAGCAATACCACAGATGCCTCCTCCACTCCAGTAACTTAATGTATATGTCCTGGAGGCTGGAAGGCGCTAGGAACCCCTTCCTCCAGGAGGGGGGTTAGTGGAGCCAACCTTGTGAAGGTCTCATGTAGGTAACCACACCTGCTCCGATTTCTGCCCAGAGCACAGAGCTCCATACCTTGTTTCCCTAATGACCAAGAATGTCCTTGTGCGCATATGTCAGGAAACTGTCAGTATCTTAGTCTGGCAGCCTCCGAGCTGGGGCTATGTAACCATTTTCTCCCAGTCGACACCCCTCTTGGAAGGAGGAGAAAGTCATGCAAGTCCCCAGGCAAGGAAGCTCCCCACATTACAAGTCACAAAACCTGGCCCCAGGGTTGCAAAGGCAGCAGCAATTACCGGCAAGAGAAGATCCTGGCAGCTGAGCTGCCCACAGGCAGGCAGGGGGCCCCAGGGGCTAGGCTAGGCTTTTTGGTGATGTTGCTGCTATCTGAGTCACCCACGTGCTCCTGTGAATGCCACCAATAGACACACTGATTCACTAAGCTGACATTACTCATGGAGGTGAGATTATTTCTTGGAGCTGTTAGTTGGTGGCCCACCTAAGGTGAACAGATGTCTCTCCCCAGGAAAAGTCACATACCAGTTCTCGGGGATATAGCCAGCACCAATTTATACTTTATCCTCCTAGAGGAATGCTGTTGGGCATATAGGAGATCCTAGGACCTGTGTGAACTGTTTAGAAGCCACCTGTCTCAGAAACCAGAGGTTGGGCGGGTGTGTGTGTGTGTGTG
This sequence comes from Apodemus agrarius, assembly GCA_964023405.1. Taxonomy (NCBI): domain Eukaryota; kingdom Metazoa; phylum Chordata; class Mammalia; order Rodentia; family Muridae; genus Apodemus; species Apodemus agrarius. The sequence goes on along the minus strand of OZ030013.1, from coordinate 63,308,467 downwards.
TGTGTGTGTGTGTGTGTGTGAGGAGAACAACCTGTTATTTGGGCCAGGCAGTCTCACCTATAATCCAAACACTTAGAGAAGTCTGCAGCAGAAGGCTCATTGATCTGTGGCCAGCCTGGTACACCCAAAATTCCAGACCAGCCTGAGCTATCTGTTGACCCCACCCCCCAGATGTCTTCGTTTGACGGTCCAGTGCATATGGTTAGGTTTTGCCATGCACTTTTATCAGTGTGCGTGATAATAGGCCCCTCTTACCTCAGGTGGGCCAACGAACAGCTCCATAAATAATCTCACCTCCATGGATAATGCCAGCTTAGTGAACCAGTGTGTCTGTCTATTGGTGGCTTTCACAGGAACACGGGGGTGACTCAGATAGCAGCAACATCACCAAAAAGCCCAACCTAGCCCCTGGGGCCCCCTGCCTGCCTGTAGCAACTCAGCTGCCAGGAATCTTTTGCCAGTAATTTATCAGCAGGAGAGTCAGAGCAAACCCGTGCTGGAGGGCCGTGGTCAATAGTTCATCTCTGCTCACCAGCACTGTGATAAACAACTTCATTTTCCGGATCTTCATCCCTTGGGGGTGAATCGTACAGTGTCTGGACAGGTATTAAATCTGCTGACACACCTTGGCTGTCAACACTGACACCTGCAGTATGTGTGAGAGCCTGGCTCGCCAAAGCTGGGACAGTAGTGAACGGGAGGGCGTGGCCTCTTGTGTCTAGTTCCCTCATTTGCTTACAGTGTGATGACAGACACTGCCCAGCTGAATGTGTGGAATACTCATGGTCCTGCTTTATGGAGGTTCAGAGGGCCCCCTGAGGTCACCATTCTGTGAGGTCATAGCTGGCGGCAGATCCAGGTCTCTGCTGTCCTTCCGTTCTGTGCATCCATAATTTCCCAAGTCCTGGGTGGCATTGAGGTGACCCAGATGACTTAGGCTATGTGCAGTCCTTCTACCCTAAAAATAAATCATGCTCAGCAGGACACAGTGACACACCGGGTGCCTGCTCTCAGCTGTGCGCCAGGCAGACTGGAGGGTGGGGGAGGCACAAACCTCTGCTTTTGAGGATGTTCTCTCTTCCTTGTCCAGGCCCCTACTCCATGGGGAGCCAAACAGCTAGTCAGCCCTTGTTAAACTGGTTTTAGGTCATTCCAGAGAGATCCAGGCCTGTGGCTACGCAGTTATTTTTAGATGAAGACATGTAAGTGGCTCAGCCAGGAAAGGCTACAACAAACCTGAAGTGTTGTACCCAGCCAGAAGGTGCCGAAAGAAGGGGCCAGCCAGGGTCACTCAAGTCTGGATCCATAGCTCAAAGCATGAGAGAAGGCCCCTTAAGGGAGAGGGGGCAGGGGACTGGAAGCAAGTGCAGAGGTGGGGGCGACGGGGGTGGGGAGGGAGGGAGAGACACAGCCTAGAACTCTGGTGCACGCTTCTCCTTGATTTCATGTTCTTCCTGAAACATCTTTACCCATCAAAGTTAGACTTAGGTCCTGTCCTGTCATTACTGTAGGGACAAGGATAAGCAATGAGAGCAGGTTCTAAGAGTCACTGGCAGCTTGTACGTCGCCGCTGTCAGGGATTTCCTCTTCAGTCGCTTCTCTTAACTGTTCTTTGCTGTTCGCGGAGAACGGGGAGCATTTACCCAGCTTGCTGTTCCTCGGGGACCCGAGGAAAGGCGAGCATCACACAGGTAGGTAACTCATATGGAAATTTGCCCCTACCCTAGAGTGGAGTGAACAGGTCCCACCTTGCTTGAAGGAGACAGTCATCAAGCCCCTCCCACCTCCTCCGTGAAACTTCAACAAGCTCCTCCCACCTCCTCCATGAAACCTCAACTATATTCAGCCTGTTGTCCTGCCCGGATGGCTGACCATGCTCTACAAGAAACTCAGTTCTGGGCCTGAGGGGTGACTAGTAACTGGTGTGCTGCCTGTCCTCCGGGACAACTAAAGAAATACAATCTTTCAGATTTGAAGTTGAGACATAGCCTGCCTGATATTGAGAGGGAAGGGTCAGCGAGCAGATGTGGGACAGCTTAGGGTGACAAGAGCAAAGTCTGTTTTAAACTTAGGACAATTTATTAGAGCTTAAAGGAGAAGCCCAGGGCAGGCAAGCTGTAAATCTTAGATGCTGTCCAGAGGAGATGGGGGGAGGGGGAAAGAAGGAAAAGACTGGGCTGTCTGAGTTACTGGCATGGAGGTTGTCGGGCAGTACATGAGGGGGGAGGAGGCTCCAGAGAAGGGAAAGGAAACCCAGAGTATCAGGAGGAGCATATTTTGGTTCTGGTCAGGATCTGAAAGAGACAGGGAAGGAAGGAAGGAAGGAAGGAAGGAAGGAAGGAAGGAAGGAAGGAAGGAAGGAAATAGAAAAATTGCATAATTAATATATGTTAAAATCTCTGAGGCTGAAGTCCAGTCCAGTAACACAAAACCTCTACTTAAATCAGTCTGTGTCTGGTAACGGTTATAAAGACTGGCTTAAAGAGCAAAAACATATATACAAAGTTTGTCTAAGTGTTCGGTTTTGATGAACATATGTATAATGGATACTTTGAGTCTTTATCTTGTGCGTCAGCTTTTGTTTTGGCTATTCTAGGAGACAATTTATAACAGTAAATGGTTACATCAAAAAAATGAGAGAAAGAGCATATTAGTAATTTAGTGACTCTTTAAAAAAAAGTAATTTAGTGACACATCTGAAAACTCTAGAAAAACAAGAAGAAATAATACCCAAAATAATCAAATTTGGGACTGAAATCAATAACATAGAAACAAGTAACAATTAAAATGCAGCAATATAAAAAAATCAATAAAATGAAGACATTGAAGCCAACAATTAGTAAATGGGACCTCATGAAACTGAGAAACTATGTAGCAAAAGACCATATTTGAGCAAAGTGTCAGCCTAAAGAAAGGGACAAACACTTTACCCCTTATACATCTGCTGGAGGATTAGTAGCTACAATATATTAAAAAATTTTAAAACCTGAATATTAAGAAAACAAATAACCCAATTAAAAATGAGGTACAGAACTAAAAACAGAGTTCTCAAAAGATGAAATACAAATGGGTAAGAAACAACTTTGAAAGATGTATTTATGTATGTATTTTATGTGTATGGGTACTTGTGTGCATGTACATCCGCATACCACAAGACAGCATCAGACAGCTGTGAGCTGCCATGCGGGTGCTAGGACTTGTACTCAGTATCTTCAGAAGAGCAATGACCACTGTTAACTACGAGCCCTCCCTCCAGCCCTCAAGAAACACTTAAAAAAACATCAACATCGTTAACCATCAGGGAAAGGCAAACTAAAACTATTTTGAGATTTCATTTTATCCCAGTCAGAGCAGCGAAGATCAATAACATAAATGGTGATTCATGCTGGACTGGGTTGTAAGAGCACGTCTTCACTGCCAGCTGAGACCTGCTGTGCTTGTGTTCTCAGGTACTCAGGCTCGAAGCTTGTCTGCGTTGATGGGTTCACGAGGCCTCGGTGGCTTGAGGGCCAGGGAAGGATAGCCTTCTCCAAGACAGTTTTCAATGAAACCGCTCCTTTTTATTGGGGGGTAACGAGCTATATAACCCTTGAGGAATGAGTGGGTTTTTCCAGGCAGTGTACATTGTTGTCTGGTGCTGAAGTGCTGGACATGTTTTATTTGCATGAAAAGGAATTCCAGGTGCTTGCTGAACCTGTCCTTACAGGGAGAGAGAAGTTAAGCCTGTAATTTAATTTGGCCCCCAGGTTATGTGCCCCTCAAGGGTGGCAGAGGTGAGGGTCACACAGACTTGTGCACTGGAGCATGCAGGCCCAGAGCAGGAAGGGAGCAACCCTTTCACCTGCCGGGCTCCGGATAAGATGTTCAGGGTTGGACACAACCTGACCTCATTCTTGCTCTGGGCTGGCTCCCCAAGTCACATGCTTTCTGGCCCCACAATTCATTGCTGGTGGGAGCACAAACTTAAATAGCTACTCTGGGGATTCCTCAAAAAGCTGAGAAATCAGTCTACCACAAGTCCAGCTCTAACACTCCCGGACATGTACGCGAAGGCCTCTACATCCTACTGCCGAGACGCTTGCTCGCCCGTATCCACGGCTGCTCTAGTCATAAGAGCCCGAATTCTGAGACATCGACTGATGACTGGATCATGAAAATGTACATTTATACAATGAAAATGCATAAAAATGGAATCATCATGAGTGAAGTAACCCAGACTCAAAAGACAAATATTATATGTTTTCTCTTTCATGTGGATGTTCACTTTTTAGCTTAAATGTGTGTTTCAGTCCAAATGGCCACAGAGGTTAGGTACCTAATAAGAGACCAGAGGCAGTGGGGGAGACCTCTTTCGGGGAAAGGGAAGTAGAGGATAATGTTATAAAAAAGATAAAGGGGAAGCTAGAATAGGAGAACTGAGTAGGGAGGAAGGGTGGGCGGGCAGGTCAAAGGAGGCCATGTGGGAGGACAGCTAACACTAAGGTCTTTTGGAAAGATGTACGGAAGCCTGTTGCTATGAAATCTTCCTCCAGCAGTCAGGGGTCTCTAGAGGAGCAGAACTTACGAAATGTATATACACTGGAGCTGCCTTCAGACACACCAGAAGAGGGCGTCAGATCTCATTACAGATGGTTGTGAGCCACCATGTGGTTGCTGGGATTTGAACTAAGGACCTTCGGAAGAGCAGTCAGTGCTCTTAGCCTCTGAGCCATCTCTCTAGCCAGAACTTACGAAATGAATATACTGATAGATGAATACTTATTCACAGTCATTGAATATGACTTCATTGAATATGAATATATTCATTGAATATCTATTATATGCATATTAATGTAATATTACATAACTATCCATATTAATATAGTCACTGAATATTACTATATCATACATATTCACTCCCATAAACATCATAAGCCATTGCTAAGGTATTGGTTGCTCTGTACAAACCGGCAGCAAGACCCTGCCTCTGAAGACAACACTTACGTCACTGAACATGGAGCGGTCAAGCCAGTGCCTGACTAGAAGCTTCATTCCTGCTGACCAGTGTTTACGGTGCTGAACCGCACGATACTGGAGGGGAAAGGTCAGCATCATTACCCAACCACAAACCCTGTGACCTACCACAGCGACATGCCTGCAAAGTATACTGGGGCCATGGTGGCAAGATGATAAGAGCTATCCACGTTCTGATTAGACCCACGTCCTGAGTGAGAACTCAGAACTGACACTGTTAAAGTGCCCAAAACCCTGAGGCTAGATACGTCATGCCCTAGAGGAAAACCTAACCTAGTGATAGAAATGAGCTACTGGCCGTGTAAACAACCCATAGATCGGTGCATCATCCAGCACTCACCTGAGACGCTGCTTCTTGCGGTACAAGGGAACTAAGACAGAGACTCATGTTGGACGAAACCCTGTGGCCATCAGTCGCGGAGGACCACGCCCCAGGGCCCTAGTATTCTGGCTGGACTCTACCCCCACAGTCACCTGGCTACAGCCAGGTTTGCCCCGCCCCAGTTAGCGGGCCCCCTATAAAAGGGGCTGCGTGGCCCTCCTCGCTCTCCCGCCCACGCTCTCTTGCCCTCTTTTCTTCTCTTACTCTCCCCCTTGTCTCTCGCCTGCTCCTCCTCTTTTCCCATCTCTTTCCACGTGGCAATGGCCGGCTCTCACCTCTCTATCTCTTCTTCTTTTCTTTTCTATCCCTTTTCTTTCCCCCTACTTTTCTGTTTGTTTGTTTGCTTGCTTGCTTGCTTTTTGTTGTTGTTTTTGTTTGTTTGTTTGTTTGTTTGTTTGAGACAGGGTTTCTCTGTATAGCCCTGGCTATCCTGGAACTCACTTTGTAGACCAGGCTGGCCTCGAACTCAGAAATCCGCCTGCCTCTGCCTCCCAAGTGCTGGGATTACAGGCATGTGCCACCACCGCCCGGCCCTACTTTTCTATAATAAAGCTTTAAAACCACGGGCTGTCTCTTATCAAAACCCGCCCTATTGGAGCAATGAAACAGGCCTCTCAGAGTCAGCCGCCAGACTGGACCAAGGACTCACACACACCCTGCCGGGTCTCCCTCAACAGGTACACGGGCCCATTCTGGGCCCGCAGACCCACAAATGGACAGTCTGCAGAGAGTGAGATGCCTTGGAGCGCCCCTGCCTAATGTGTACCTCCTGTTATTGGACCTGTATTTAGCTCCGTGCTGGGGGCGGAGCCAGTGCCTGATCTGAGCCCTAGCTCTGGGTCCGGGAAACAGAATCAGCATAGGCAACCAACACAGCTTTTTTGTTTTGTTTTGTTTTGTTTTGTTTTGTTTTGTTTTGTTTTGTTTTGTTTTGCTTTCAGTGCTGTTTGATTAAAGCTGGGGCTGTGTGCATGCTACCCAAGGGCCCTACTACCAAGCTTCAGCCCCTAACATAGCAAGCACCCTAGCCCAAGTTCTTTACTTATTGGAGGGAAGCTCATAGCTAGCTCATACCACATGGACACCAAAATGAAAACATGTATGTTTAAGAAGATCTGGAAGTTCCCCTGGGCAAGTCTGTTGCCGTTGCGTGGCTGGTTCCTCGACTGTAATTGTTAGCTGTAACTACCCCTCAACAGAGCACCTAGCTCCCCAGGGGCGGGTGAGTTCTGTGGGTTTCTGCCTCCCTCATATTTGTGGGTTTTCAGCCTTGGTCTCTGATGGCTGCCAAGATTTGTGCATCTTCATGTTTGCTGCTGCTTGGTTCCTCTGTCGCTGCGTCAGGGACAAGGACAAGGACTTCTGCTGCCTGCTCAGCCTGCTCTGATGGAGTGTCATGAATGACACCTTGGAAAAAGCAATGAGGACTGACAGGAAGGGCTGGCTCTCCCTCCCAGGCATCTCTCTCCCCACTCTATGAGAGCAGGCCCTGGAAACCCTCCCCTCCCTAGATGGGCTCCTTCCAACTTAGCTCCCTGACCCCTCTGTGAAGGCGTACCCGTTCTAGTCCCAATGCTTACAGAGTCCTGAAGGAGGACCCGCTGGCCTGTTTATCCGAGCAGACACTCTGTGAGAGCCATCTAACACACAAGGCAGCAGTGTTGCTGCTGGCAACAGGCCTCCTGAGTCTTCTGAAGTCCCTCTTTTCCCAAATGCAGTCTAGGCACTGTAGCTCACACATGTAATCTCAGTCTTCATGAAGTTGAGTCATGTGGGTCCTGGGTCCCAGACCAGCCTGGGGCCTGTGATGAAATCCTATCTCAAAAACCATCTTTCTAATTTAAAAAAAAAAAAATCTAAATCTAAAGTCCAGAAAAGGGAGGTCCATCCTTCAGAGGCAGGGCAGCATGTGTCTCCTTTGAATTATTAGTGATGTGATTTTGATAATAGGGATGAAACCCAGGGTGTGCACTGTCACTGAACCGCACAGGGGCCTGAGATGGCATGTGTTTCCCTCTGCTGTTGCCAGCTAGAAAGGCAGACTCAGCCGACTCCCACTGCCTGCAGCAGGAACCATCCCTCTTTGAAAACAGGGAACAGCTGCTGTTTACCTCATGTGACTGAAGAGCCCCCACTTTTGGAGACTTTGCCGGCCAGCAAATGGAAGCACAAAGTAAGCTTTCAAAATAAGATTAAAGTATATGGATATGTATGTCTATATAATAATTGTCATATGCAATCTCAGAGAAGTTCTGTCACTTATCCAAGTTCCCACAGAATGGGCAAGAGATGGTAAATCTTCCTTTTCTGGAGTCGGTAGCCAGCTGAGTCTCAGGCGATGCTGTGAGGACGGCAGCCTATGTTAGTCCCTGAGTGAGCGGGATGCCAACTGCTCACCGCCCAGTCCGTGAGGTCCACACACAGACCTGTCATCGACATAAGAATCGGTGTCACTTTCCTGTCCCCAGAATTCTTCAACACTCTGAGTTCCCTGATGGATTAAGCAAAGGAATTCATCAACCCCCACGTCTAGAGAGGTTCCCATTCTCTATCCACACCTGGTTTATAGCAACAGACACATACTTGGTTCTTAACCCTGGAATGGGGAGCTGTGTCTGTCCCATGTAACCTTAACCCACAAAGGCAGAATGGAGTGAGCCTGGGTTGGGAGCCTGATCTGAACTGTTTCCAATGGAACATCCTCTAAGTGTAGAAATGGCACATTGGATGGGCATGCCACAGCTGCATTTGACCCTCTACATGGAATGAAAGAGCAATTGGTAAGAGTTAGTGGACAGCAGTTCTAGAGTAGCAGAGTTCACATCAGTTACCAACAGCCCTTCAGTGCTGGCCCAGCCCTCCTGGACACCAGCTCTGCCTTGTTCTCCAAGACTTCCTGGGTATCTCACACTGACAGTCTGCCTGAGTAAGTGTCTGGGGTTTTGTTGGTCTGTTTTCCTTTTTAAAAGATTTATTTTATTTATATGAGTACACTGTACTGTCTTCACATACACCAGAAGAGGGCAGTGCATCCCCATTACAGATGGTCATGAGCCACCATGTGGTTGCTGGAAATTGAATTCAAGACCTCTGGAAGAGCAGTCAGTGCTCTTAATCACTAAGCCATCTCTCCAGCGCAATGGTTTCTGTTCTTTGTAAACAATCTCTAGGACACACATAAGTTCTCAGAAATTCTCCTGGGATAGTCAACTAATGTTCAAAATAAGAATGTTTCTCTGGAAAGAAATAGGGCCAGCCAAGGTTGGAAATGGTAATGGGTGGTTTCAGTCATAATATTTTAGAATGAGTCAATACAAGAACTTCTTTCCACTGAGACTCTTAGCTAATACTGGGGACAGTCAAGAGTTTGATGGGAGTTGGGGGATGGAGCAATGATAAGGGTGTAGACTCACAGGGGAGGGCAGGCTGGGATGGGGAGGGCACTGTCAGCTACTGGAAAATTTACCCAAGATTAATCCCCTTCCAATAACAAGAAAAATAGCTCATTAGGATTGCATATGTTATAAAAGTACTCATCAGTATCTCTAATGTACACAATTCCTCCCAAGAAACTCATTATGACAATGGAGGCTCATTACAGGAGGTTTGGGAGTAGTATTTATGTTGGACAGTCTTCTAAATATAGGAGCAAGGACTTGTATTACATGAGTACATGACTTGGAGCAAATACCTCTCATTAAACTAATTAAGAACGAATGTAAAACATGCTCTGGAAATGGTGGAGGAGAGATGCCTTGTTCTTAAAGCATCCCTACATAGCAGACCCTAGAGATGCTGAAATTGCAGTGTCTCTGGTGTGAGCAACTTTAACAGCATTAAAGGTAACTGTCTGGTGAAAAGGTACAAATTGCAGTATTGGCTAATTTTATGTCAAATTGACACAAACTACAGTTATCTGAAAGGAGGGAATCTCAGTTGAGAAAGTGTCTCCATAAGTTCTGACAGTAGGGCATTTGTTAAATTAGTGATTGACAGGAGAGGGCTCAGCCCATTTTTGTGGGTGGTGTTATCCCTGGGCTGGTGGTTCAATTAGAAAGCAGGCTGAGGAGCAGCTGGGACAGAAGTCTTCCTGCCACCATTTGCACCAGGGAGCCCGGAGACTCCACAGCCTTCTGTGCATAGCCTGCCAGGAGAGAGTGATCTCCCAGCAGTGCTTTTGCTTCTGAGTGCAGAGGTGAGATCCCCACCTCTCTGGAGGGGACTAGCTAGGAGCACACAGGGCCTAAGATCAGTGGAGCAGCTGGGATGGAAGTCTTCCTGCCACCATTTGCACCAGGGAGTCAGGAAACTCCACAGCCTTCTGTGCATAGCCCGCCAGGAGAGAGAGAGATCTCCCAGTAGTGCTTTCACTTTTGAACTTAGAGGAATAAGGACACGGGCTTACAGGCCCACAGGAGGAACAAACTCCAGCCTGAGACAACAATACCAACTAGCACCAGAGATAACCAGATGGCAAAAGGCAAGCACAAGAACCCTATCAACAGAAACCAAGGCCACATGGCAACATCAGAACCCAGTTCTCCCACCACAGCAAGTCCTGGATACCCCAACACACCAGAAAAGCAAGAGTTGGATTTAAAATTGTATCTCATGATGCTTATAGAGGGCTTCAAGAAAGACTTAAATAATTCCCTTAAAGAAATACAGGAGAGCCGGGTGTTGGTGCCACACGCCTTTAATCCCAGCACTTGGGAGGCAGAGGCAGGAGGATTTCTGAGTTCAAGGCCAGCCTGGTCTACAGAGTGAGTTCCAGGACAGTCGGAACTATACAGAGAAACCCTGTCTCAAAAAACCAAAAAAAAAAAAAAAAAAAAAAAAAAAGAAAGAAATACAGGAGAACATCGGTCAACAGGTAAAAGCCCTTAAAGAAGAAACACAAAAATCCCTTAAAGAAATACAGGAGATCATAGGTTAACAGGCAGAAGCCCTTAAAAAAGAAACACAAAAATCCCTTAAAAAATTACAAGAAAACACAAACAATCAAGTGAAGGAACTGAACAAAACCATCCAGGATCTAAAAGTGGAAGTAGAAACAATAAAGAAATCACAAAGTGAGACATCTCTGAAGATAGAAAACCTTGGAAGGAATTCAGGAGTCATAGATGCAAGCATCAACAACAGAATACAAGAGATAGCAGAAAGAACCTCAGGTGCTGAAGATACCATAGAAAACATTGACTCAACAGTCAAAGAAAATGCAAAATGCATAAAGCTGGTAACCCAAAACGTCCAGGAACTCCAGGACATAATGAGAAGACCAAACCTAAGGATTATAGGTATAGATGAGAGCGAGGATTTACATCTTAAAGACCCAGTAAATATCTTCAACAAAATTGTAGAAAACTTCCCTAACCTAGAGAAAGAGATGCCCACGAACATACAAGAAGCCTTCAGAACTCCAAACAGACTGGACCAGAACAGAAAGTCCTCCCAGCACATAAAAATCAAAACACCAAATTCACTAAACAAAGCAATAAGGGAAAGGGGCAAGTAATTTATAAAGGCAGACCTATCAGAATCACACCAGACTTCTCTCACCAGACGATGAAAGCTAGAAGATCCTGGGCAGACCTCATACAGACCCTAAGAGAACACAAATGCCAGCCCAGGCTACCATACCCAGCAAAACTCTCAATCATCATAGACGGAGAAACCAAAATATTCCATGATAAAACCAAATTTACACAATATCTGTCCACAAATCCAGCCCTACAAAGAATAATTGATGGAAAATGCCAACACAAGGAGGGAAACTACACCCTAGAAAAAGCAAGAAAGTAATCTTCTTCCAACAAACCCAAAAGAAGATACCCACATAAACATAAAAATAACATCAAAAATAACAAGAAGCAACCATCATTATTCCCTAATTTCTCTTAACAACAATGGACTCAACTCCCCAATAAAAAGACAGACTAATGAAATATTTCTCATGTAAATCTTCAGTTTTATTAGAAAATGTTTATAATTCCCCTTTTCATTAATTGGGTAATTTTTTATGTCTACCATTTTACCTGCATCATTTTTCTTGATAATCTTCAATTTTAATGTCTTTCTATATACTTCCTCTATTTAATCAGAAATGTTTTCAATGTAAATCTTTGATTTTATCACAAATGTTTCTAAATCTACCTTCAATTAATTTAGAAAGTTTTTATATCTACCATTTTATATGTAAAAATTTTCATGAAATAGTCAATTTTAACATGTTTGTCTATTTATTTATTGAATTTTACCAGAAATATTTTCCATGTAAATCTTCAGTGTTATCTGAAAATGTTTATAATTCCATCTTCAATCAATTTAGAATTATCTTTATGCCTATCATTTTATCTATATAATTTCCATGATAATCTTTAATTTTAACATGTTTTTTCTATATATTTCTTCAATTTTATCAGAAATATTTTCCATGTAAATCTTCAAGTTTATCAGAAAATGTTTATAATTCCACTTTCAATCAACTTAGGAATACTTTTATGCCTACCATTATTATATCTACATAAAAATTTCCATGATAATCTTCAATTCTAACATGTTTTTCTACATTTTTCTACAATTTTATCAGAAATATTTCTAACATCCAGTGTAAAAAAGACAGCATTTTTAACAAATGGTGCTGGATCAACTGGAGATCTGCATGCAGAAAAATGCAAATCGACCCATTCTTATCTCCTTGTACAAAGCTCAAGTCCAAGTGGATCAAGGATCTACACATAAAACCAGACACACTGAAGCTTATAGAGGAGAAAGTGGAGATGAATCTTGAACACATGGGCACAAGGGAAAATTTCCTGAACAGAACACCAATGGCTTATGCTCTAAGAACAAGAATCGACAAATGGAACCTCATAAAGCTGCAAAGCTTCTGTAAGGCAAAGGACATGGTCAATAGGACAAAACGGCAACCAACAAATTGGGAAAAGATCTTTACTAACCCTACATCCAATAGAGGGCTAATATCCAATGTATACAAAGACTCAAGAAGTTAGTCTCCAGAGAGTCAAATAACCCTATTAAAAAATGGGGTACAGAGTTAAATAGGAAACTCTCAACTGAGGAAACTCGAATGGCCCTAAAGCACCTAAAGAAATGTTCAGCATCCTTAGTTATTAGGGAAATGCAAATGAAAACAACACTGAGATTCCACCTCACACCAGTCAGAATGGCTAAGATGAAAAGCTCAGGGGACAGCAGATGCTGGAGAGGATGTAGGGCAAAAGGAACACTTCTCCATTGTTGGTGGGATTGCAGGCTGGTAAAACCACTCTGGAAATCAGTTTGGCGATTCCTCAGAAAATTAGACATAGTACTACCTGCTGACACAGCTATACCACTCCTGGGCATATACCCAGAAGATGCTCCTACATGTAATAAGGACACATGCTCCACTATGTTCATAGCTGCCTTATTTATAATAGCCAGAAGCTGGAAAGAACCCAGATGTTCCTCAACAGAGGAATGGATACAGAAACTGTGGTATGTATACACAATGGAGTACTATTCAGCTATTAAAAACAGTGAATTTATGAAATTCTTAGGCAAATGGATGGAACTAGAAAGTGTCATCCTGAGCGAGGCAACCCAATCACAAAAGATCACACATGGTATGAACTCACTAATAAGTGAAAGTTAGCCCAAAAGCTCAAAATAAACAAGTTACAATTCACCCAGTACAGGAAGCTCAAGAAGAAGAACTTAAGTAAGGGTGCTTTGGTTCCTCTAAGAAAGGGAACAAACTAGTCACAGGAGCAATAAGGGAGACAATGTGTGGAGCAGGGGCTGAAGTAAAGGCCACCTAGAGACTGCCCTACCTGGGGATTCATCCTATAAACAGTCAACAAACCCCGACACTACAAAAGAAGGTATACCAAAAGGAGCATGCAGTGGCTGTCTCCAGAGGGGCCCTGCCAGAGCTTTACAAATACAGAGGCAGATGCTAACAGTCAACCATTGGACTGGGCATGGGGTCCCCAATGGAGGAGCTGGAGGGAGGTCCAGAGGAGCTGAAGGGGTTTACAGCCCCATGGAAAGAACAATTATTTCGGCCACCCAGACGCCCCAAGACTCCCAGGGACTGAACCATCAACCAAGGGGCACACATGGTTCCAGCCAAAAATGTGGCAGAGGAAGGCCTTGTTGGGCATCAGTGGGAGGAATGGTCCTTGGTCAGGTAAAGGCTCAACAGAGGCCTGAACAAAGGGAAACCGAGGGGGGGTGGGAAGGAGTGTGTGGGGTGGAGGGACATATATGTGGAAGCAGGGGGAGGGAGGAGGGGTTGGGGGTGTTTGGGGAGGGGGGAAATTGGGAAAGGTTTTACAATGGCAATGTAAATTAAGATGATATTCAATAAAAAAAGAAGTATTTTCCACGTAAATCTTCAATTCTATCATAAAATGTTTCTATCCCATATTCCAATTCATTTAGCAATGTTTTACATGTCTACCACTTTACTCTTTAATTTTCCATGAAAATTGTCAATTTTAACATGTTCATCTGAAATATTTTCCATGTAAATCTTTAATTTTATCACAAAGTGTTTTTATTTCGCTTTACTTCCCTTTTCAATAAATAAAATAAAAATTTAAAAAGAAAGAGAGAGAGAGAGAGAGAGAGAGAAGGAAAGAAAGAAAGAAAGAAAGAAAGAAAGAAAGAAGAGAGAGAAAGAAAGAAAGAAAGAAAGAAGGAAGGAAAGAAAGAAAGACAGACAGACAGACAGACAGAAAGAAAGAAAGAAAGAAAGAAAGAAAGAAAGAAAGAAAGAAAGAAAGCAGGCTGAGCAAGTCATGGGGAGCAAGCCAGTGAGCAGCACGCCTCCATGGCCTCCACATCCTCTCCTGCCTCCAGGTTCCTGCTCTGCTTGAGTTCCTGTTCTGCTTGCTTTTGCTGACGAACAGTCATATGGAAGTGTAAGCCCAATGAACCCTTTCCTCCCCAAATTGCTTTGGTCATACTGTTTCATTGCAGCAATTGTAACCATAACTAATACACAGTTTTTAAATTTAGCCTAGGAAAACTAATGTTTTCCTCAAGATACCTTCAGGGGTCTGGGATGTAGCTCAGTGGTAGAGAGCTCTTGACTAATTTGCAAAAAGCCTTGAGTCCAGCTCTCGGTCTAGCAAATGAAGTGCATGCATGTAAGAAGAGCAGCAAGGTGACTCAGAGGGAAAGGACACTTGCCTAAGGACCTGAGTTCTATTCCTGGGACCCACAAAATGGAAAGAGAAAATGACTCCTCTGACCTTCCGCACACATGCCGTGGTGTGTGCACACAAATAAATAAAGTAATAAACAAGTAAAGAATGTGATTTGAATTTTTTTTTATTTTTGAAACAAATCCTCAAAGCCATCTTGAATTAAAATTAAAATTGGGGCTGGCAGAAAGGCCCAGCAGGTGGAGAGGCCTTACAAGCCTGACGACCTGAGTTTGACCCTTGCATCCCACAGTGGACAGAGAAGACAAGATCCTAAAGACTGTTCTCTGACCTTTATGCATGTACTTGTTCACACACACACACACACACACACACACACTATAAACGTTTAAGTAAAAACTCAAATTTTTAACTTAATTTTTAAGGCCAGTTTAGTGATTGTCTGATGGGTCAAATGCTCCACCCACTCTGCTGTCCACTAGGGAACACCGCTGCCATTCTGTTCCTGGGACAGAAAAACAGACTGCTGCACAGGTTAACACCATCTGGTGAGCTCAGCACCCACATGCCAGCCTTACAAATTATACTTGGGTGATTTCAAAGATCTCCAGGGAAAGCCAGCAGAGTCTCACTAGAAAATCTATCCAGAGATGTCAGCTTGTCAAATGGGGTTCTGGACATAGGGTTGGAGTGGTACGGGAAGAGTTGGGGGTCCTTCCATCAATCCCCAAGCATCAACACTTCCTTATGCAGTTCCATTCAATCCACAAGTGTGTATCAAGAGCCAGCAAGATGGCTCATGGCTACACAGTCCTCACCAGGCGTCACCAGGCACCTCCACCTCCACTGGAGACCATGGCTAAGCTCAAATAGTGCAAACTACTATGAACACATGGGGGTGGGGTAGCATGGCTCACACAAGCAACAGTGACATTTTAGCTAAGTCACACGAGAGAGGCGAGAATGAGCAGGTGAAACGCGAATGAGCGTTCCAAGGGAGGGGTCAACCAGGGAGTAGCAATTAGTGAACCAATCGGAAGGCAGGGCCACTTTAAGGCAGGAAGTGCCACTGCCAGCAAGTGCTGTCAACTTGTATGAAGCTAAGACTGAAGCAGCAAAGCAGATGTGCGCGGCTGTGGTCGCTGCCTTTGATGGAGAAGCCTCTGGTGAGAGTCGGCTCCGCGAGCACACGGCATCATCACGGTGGTCAGGGGCGTTAGGCCAGAGTGGCAGCGTCAGAGTGGAAGTCGGGGGGCGCAGATGGAAGGCAAGTTTCAGAAGGGTCTGGAAGGCATTGTTGATGGAGTGGGCGAAGCCGGAGGGGAGGCGTCAAGGATCAATGAATTGTGCACACAGGGATGGTGCCAGGTACTACCAGGCGCTAGTTTGAAAGGGGGCAGGTCGCAGAGGGCTGATCAAAGGCCAAGGTTGGCCATGCTGAGTTTGAGATACTTGAGATCTGGACTTGAAGTTCAAAGAAGAAATCTGGTCTAGGGAGAGGACCCAGGACACATGATAGAGTGAGAGATGGGGTGAAAGAAGAGAACAGAATAGGGCTGGGGAAATCCAGTGTTTACAGGCTCTATGAGGAGAAGCTATCACCTAGGGCAGGGCTCCTTAAACTTGCCCACTCGATGGGAGCCTTGTCGCATAAGAAATCTATCCATGACCCCAGGAATAATGGTATAAAACATAGGTGTTCGAGAAAAGCATTTATTGATAATAAGTTTCAACTTCTCTCCCCAACCCCTTCGATCCTGGCTTGCTCACCTCTTTTATACTACGCAGGATCACCTTCTTAGGGATGACACCGCCCCTGGTGGGCTGGGCCCTCCCACACCAATCATTATTCAATAAAACACCTACAGGAAATGTGGTGGCAACATTCTTTCAGTTGAGGTTCCTCTTCCAAGATGATTCTAGCTTGTGTCAAGTTGACCAAAACCAACCAGGACATTTTTTTTTAAAAGAAATTTATTTTTAAGTAATTCATATATATATATATATATATATATATATATACATATATATATATTCAATATATAACCACTATATATACCATTTACTAAATATATGTATATATATATATATATATATACACACAATATATTACCATTTACTAAGACAAAAGCAGATTTGCGTACTGATGACATGGGTATGCTTGTTCCTTTTTTTTTTTTTTCAAGCTTCTTTCTTACAAAATTATTTATTAAACCCCTTTCCCTTTTTTTTCCTCTTGATTTCTTTAATGTTTACTCTAGAATACTTTTTTTCTGTATTCTTTGTTTATATTCCAAAGGCTTTCCCCTTTCCCAGTTCCCCCCCACCATACGTCCCATAAGTCCTCTCCCCCCCAACTATTCCCCAATCACCCCCCACACACACACACACACACCATTTCTCTGTTCTGGATCTACAAAACTGGATCCAATCTTTTCAGGCCCAGGGTCCTCTCCTTTCTTCTTCTTGGGAATCATTTGACTTGCTAATTGTGCCTTGAGAATTTAGGGCTTCTGGGCTCATTAATATCTACTTATCAGTGATTGCATTTCTTGTGTATTCTTTTGTGATTGGGTTAACTCGCTTAGGATGATATTTTCCAGATCTAACCATTTGCCTGCTTGTTCCTTTTTAAGTGAAAAATTAAATCTCGGCTAAATGTTTGATACTGTAGGACACACACTATCTTTTGTAAACTACATGCTGTCTCAGGAGCTCTCTCAGAGCTGCTGTCACCAGCCAGGGAGGTTACATGTATGTGCTATGGACACTCACATGACCCAGAGTCTCCTCCACTCCAGGGAAGTCACCCAATACTCATTCGCATTGACTTCCGGCTTCCGGGAGCACAAGCAGGAAGATGCACTTGAGTTTCTGATGTTCAGCTTGAATGTCAGGCACACGTCCTGCCTGCCAGTGAGCCAGCACTGGGGACCAGCCTCTGAGGGTCGCACCCTGGGCCATGAGATGATGCTTGGGGGCTCCTGGGGAATCCCAGACCAAGTGTCTCCTCTGCGGGGGCACCTCAGGTACCTTTGACCCCTTCCTGGATATCAAGTTGGCTCCGAGTGTGAACAGAGCCTTGGAGGATTTGGTGAAGGTGAAAGAGCTTGGGAGGGTGGAGGAGATCACATGACACGGGCCTACTTGGGCAGGCTCCCAAGACTCTGACTGTGCAAACTGCTTTGAAGGTTCTCCTGCTGGTGTTGAATCGCCTCTCAGACTTCACAGGTGACAAAGTAGACAAGAAAGTGAGCTACCCTAAGTCCCTCGACCTGTATACATGTCTCAGCCTAATAGAGAATCATTTGTGTATGCCCTCTATGCTGTGGTAGTCCATGGCAGTGTGACTTGTCCCAAAGAACATTACCTCTGTTATGTTAAAGCTGGCAATGACCAGTGGTATAAGATGGGTGATTCAAAGGTCACCAGGTGTGATGTGACTTCTGTCCTGTGGGAGACTGCCCACGTGCTTTTATACACACAGCAGACTGATCTCAAAAAAGACAGTGCTAGGGCCATACAGAGAAACCCTGTCTCGAAAAACAAAACCAACCAAACAAGTCAGTCTCCCCCCCATAGACAAAGCAACTGGGCTTTTTACCAAGTTTGGAAAACCTGGCAGAGAACGCTCAACAGGATCCTGCAGTGTAAGGTTCGGGTGCTCAAGAGAATACAGCAACCAAAAGAAATCCCCTAACCAGTGGAAAGCGCGCCAGCAACTCAGCGGCCCAAAGCCTGCGCTGAACCTCAGGATAATTGAGGTTCTCTATCACCCGACACAGTTGCGATTCACCAGTTCAGACACAATTCACAGTTCAGAGGGAACTAGAGGAAGAGCTGTCCTAACAAGAACAATTACCCTTTGTTGTAATTCTGCCAGGCTCCAGTCTGCTCCGGGCGGGGAAACAAAGGGCTTCTAGCTGTTTACTAACTTTCCGCCTACTCGCGGACCGCGGGCACTGTGGACACACTGTGAAATCTAAGGATGCCCTGGAAGCAAGAATGGATTTATGCACCAGGCAGGACAATATGTCTCACCCATCAGGAGGTCTCCATGCTGTGTCCTTGTCTGCCATCTCCACCCGCCCGCTCTCCCCGGCCCTCCCCCATCCCCTGACGCCCAGCTGAGACCCTGAGAACAGACAATTTGGATTTGGAAGAAATTGCCTAGGGTCCTAATAAAAGTTGAACCTCAGAAAGTTCCTGGATTCTTGGGAGAAGTCTGCAGCGCCCTCTGCTGGAACTCGTTAGCTTTGAGCAAGGTAGACTGTGCCCACCAGCAAAAGCACTTTTCCTGTAAAATATTTCCTGTAAAATTTTTCCCTTGGGTTTTCTGTATAGCACACATCACATCGTAGGGACTTTTTAATTCATTGTACATGAGATGCAATTCTTTTGACCAAATAAATTCTGTTACTTGACACTTTATTGGTCTTTCATTTTGTCATTTCAAATTGGCATTATTATTCCAAGTTGTCATAACACCGGCCTCATAGATTTTATTTAAGTTTCTGAGACTTGAATTTCATTGAGTGGAAATCTTACCTGTTATTGATAATGTATAAGGAGAGTAAGAAATTCCGAGTTTTAATTTAGAGAACATTGATCTTGGAATACCAGGACTCAGGGATGATGCTGTGAAGTGGGAAAAATGTAGGTGTAAGAGAGGGGAGGAGAAGGGGTATGAAGGTGATGTGGAGGGGCAGCTCAGAGCTTAAGAGCATGGGCTGCCCTTCCAAAGGACCCAAGTTTGAGTTTTCAGCACCCACACTGTATGTAACTCCAGTCCCAGGGGAGCGCTGGACTCCCTCTTCTGGCCTCTGCAGGCACTGCCTATGCATGATGCACAGACATAAAAGCAAGCAATGCCCACATATAGGTAAGCAAACAAACACACTCTGTAGACCAGGCTGGCCCCAAACTCAGACACCTACCTTCTGCCACCCAAGTGCTGGGTAAAGACACATGCCACAACTGCCAGGCCTGGAAACAGCACTTTTTAAAAATGATTTTTATTTTTATTTTATAGGTAAACCTCATGTTTAACCTCATGTACATATGTTTACCAAGTATATGTCTGGTGATGTGGAGTCAGAAGAGGGTGTTGGATCCCCTGGAAGTGGAGTTAGAGACGACTGTAAGACAACATGGGTGTGCTGGGAACTGAACTCAGGTCCTCTGGAAGAGCCGCATTTTTTTCTAGCTCCAAAGCAAAGTTTCTTGTATTTAAATCTTTTATTTAAACTTTGAAATGCCATAAAAATGGTATCTGGACATATTTGAAATCAATATTTATGTTTATTGGCAAGCTGAGTGGAACCTGGTTGAAGAACTGGAAGTGTCCGGTGTCGAGGTTGCATTGCTTTAGCCGGCTGTGCGAGATGTCCTTCCTGCGTTTACTGTGCTCTTACTTAATCTTCGTCTTGAGGGGTTCTTGATAGTCTGAGAAGATAACTGGAGTTGGAATAGGTATGAGAATCCACCAGAACCTGCAACATTTCCATCTTCTCCGGCAAGCACCGATTTCATCTTCTATCATTTTGCAAATGTTTCTTCTGCAGACGCCCTGCAGGCTGGTACAGTGCATCTCGGCCGCACCTAAACCACTTCTAACTGCAGAGAAGAAACCAGGGAAGTGATAGGTCAGGGTATGAATGTCAAATGTGGGCATCCTTACCCACAAGGACAGAATGATTCTGGGTGGAGTGCCTCTTTGTGAGGAATAGGAGCCAAACTAATGATCCCTCCCCCCAGGAGCTCCTGCACAATGACACCACAGTCACCCCCGCCCCTTCTCCCAACAGCTTATTCACACTTATTCACAGCTTGCTCCTTAGTTTTCGTGTAAACACATGAAAAGTCTAGATAAAGCTCCAGAAGTTACTTTACTAAATATCAGATTAAAACAAGACAAAATAAATGTCCTAAATATGCTGATTTCTTCATCGCCTCACTCCTTTATACAGAATGCCAAACCTACTGCGCTTTACTCACAAAGCTTTTCTCTTCACAATAACAGAACAGCCCAGATGCCTTATTTACACAGAGGTTACATTCGATAGAAATATCTAACAGTACCAAAACCAAACCAAACCAACCAAACAAACAATAACAGCAACAACAACAACAGCAAAACCCCAGTTTGAGTAATGAGGTGATTTAAAGAGTGGCAGATGTTTTGAACAAAGTCATACAGTGATGGATACCCTGGAGGATGGAATTGAGGGGATTGGCAGAGATTGCTTTCTGGGGTCATGAAAACAATAAGAAAATACCCAAGGAAGAGTACTGTGGACACACAGGACACTGAGGGCTAAGTCCCCAGACTAAAGTTTTTCAGAAAAGACTTGGATGGATGGATGGATGGATGGATGGGTGGATGGATGGGTGGGTGGATGGATGGGTGGGTAGATGGGTGGATGGTTGTATGGAACACATCAGAAAAAGCCATGTAATATTAAAAATAGGATCCATCTTGTACCCGGCTTACAGGTCAAGGTAAGGGTGAAGATTCACATCTTTAATGTTGCAGTCGCCTTACTTCATCTCCCCTCATGATGCACACAGCAGCTGTCTAGATATTTACTGTTATCATTCTTAATTACCTTCTTTTCCTCTCTCCCTTTTGATGGGGAAGAATCAAATTTCCATGGGAAAACATTGTAGGGGTAGTCTTTTGCAGTGCTAGTCTATGCTTAGCTAGTAATTCTATTTTATTATTTTGGGGTTTTTATTTTTTTGTTTTTTTGGTTTTTTTTGTTTTTTGTTTTTTGAGACAGGGTTTCTCTGTGTAGTCCTGGCTGTCCTGGAACTCATTCTGTAGACCAGGCTGGCCTCAAACTCAGAAATCCGCCTGCCTCTGCCTCCCAAGTGCTTATTTTATTATTTTTAATTGATATATACATATAATGTTATACAACATGAAGTTGTTGTATATGATTATACACATGCGCATATATATGCATGTATGTATATATATGTATATATATGTATATGATTAGTTCATATTGTAGAATCACAGTGTGTTTTACCAAGACATCTTCAAGAAAGAAAATCCTAAAGAATATTTATGGAGGAAACAATGTAGTGGAAATGGACTTCAAAGCCAAGCTCAAATTCTGTGTTAATATCACTAAACTAGTTATAATATTGAGTGTTCTCCAACATTTGTAGATCTGAAAAGAGCAGAAATAAATGTGACTCCTCTTGGGATATGTGACAGTTTGTATATGCTTGGGCCAGGGAGTGGCACTATTGGAGGTGTGGTCTTGTTGGAGTAGGTGTGTCACTGTGGGTGTGGGCTTTAATACCCTAGTCCTAGCTGCCTGCAGGTGAGTATTCTGCTAGCAGCCTTCAGATGAAGATGTAGAACTCTCAGCTCGACAGCACCATGCCTGCCTGGACTCTGCCATGCTCCTGCCTTGATGGTAGTGGACTGACTCTCTTACCTGTAAGCCAGCCACAATTAAATGTTGTCCTTACAAGACTTGCCTTGGTCATGGTGTCTGTTCACAGCAGTAAATCCCTAACTAGGACAGGATATAAAATGAACAAAAGCAACTGTTCTTTTCCCAAGAAAGATCACAAGTTGGATAGTGCTTTTAAAATAGATCCTCAGTTTTAAAGCTCACTGTAGAAGCTGGGGTCTCAGTGAAAGCTAACTGAGCTTTGCCCAGCTACAGCAGAGAGACTGGCAGATTGCTCGTGTGTGACTGAGTGACAGGAGGAAGAAGCAGCTGCCATTGGCAGATATGAGAAAAGTGTCCTAAACTTCAAACAAATATCTGAAGGTGGAGCGATGCTTTTTTTTTTAAGCATCCCCAGGGTCTCAATCACATTCTGACTTCTCTTTCATGACCTTCTGCTGAGTATTCATAAGATATATACGGTAAGCAAGAAAACTACATGTAGCAGGTATGCGGGGGATATTCCAATTTGAGGTCTGAGTTGGAGACTATTAAGAACTTACTTGGAGAGGCTGGAGAGATGGCTCAGTAGTTAAGAGAACTGACTGCTCTTCCAGTGGTCCTGAGTTCAATTCCTAGCAACCACATGGTGGCTCACAACCATCTGGAATGGGATCAAATGCCCTCTTCTGGTGTGTCTCAAGACAGTGACAGTGTACTTACATATATAAAATAAATAAAGCTTTTTTGAAAACCAACTTACTCGGAGTCTTAGATCATATCATCACCTCTGTAAAAGGAACACAGGAGCTGAGAAAAAAAATCTCTCTCTTTAGTTACAAATATACAAGTAGAGACTAGAAAGGTCTAATAACAGGGCAGAAGCCCAGACACTCTTGGGATATGAGCCACCCAATACCCAAAATGGAGTAAGAGAGACAGGAACCTGAACAGAGCCCCTTTGTGGTACAGCAATGGAAAATCCCTAAGGATAAGTGAAGATCCCTGGCATGACAGCCACAGCACGAAGGTGCAGAAACCCCTCATAGAAGAATCTGAGAGACAATCATGAGTCCTATTTTAGATGTACTAGTTTTGAAATCAAATATCTAAATTGAATCAGGTGTACCATTGGATCCAGTCTAGAGTTCTAATGAAAAAGTCCTACAAAGAATTTGATGATATGAGACTCACTAAGTCTCTTAAAGTGAATGGGAGTAGAGAAGGGTGAGGAACTGAACCCCTGGGCTCCCCTCCAAGAAGAATCACCAGAAAAGATCAGGAAAAAGTGGCAGGCCGGACAGTGGTGGCACACACCTGTAATCCCAGCACTCTGGGAGGCAGAGGCAGGCGGATTTCTGAGTTCAAGGCCAGCCTGGTCTACAGAGTGAGTTCCAGGACAGCCAGGACTACACAGAGAAACCCTGTCTCTAAAAAAACAAAACAAAACAAAAAAGTGGCAGACACTGAGGAGGAGCCATCAGTGAGCTAGGCTGAAACAAGTGACACTTCTACTCCAGAACAGAATGGCTAAATATGGAAGATTATGAAGAGGGGAGGGTCTGGCACTGGAAAATCAGCCAACAGGTAGTTAACAATGAGGAATGGAGCCAGGCGGTGGTGGCGCATGCCTGTAATTCCAGCACTCTGGGAGGCAGAGGCAGGCGGATTTCTGAGTTCGAGGTCAGCCTGGTCTACAGAGTGAGTTCCAGGACAGCCAGAGCTACACAGAGAAACCCTGTCTTGAAAAACAAAACAAAACAAAACAAAACAAAACAAAACAAAACAAAACAAAACAAAACAAAAACAATGAGAAATGGACAGCCAGCATGGTGATTGTTAATAAGTGTGCAGGGGAAAAAAAGAAAAAACCAAATAAAAAAAAGTGTGCAGGGGGTAAAGAAAAAGCTTTTGTATGAATGCTGAAGGCAAAAGCAATTTCAATAACAGAGTGGGAGGGTTGGGAGAGTGTTTGATGGTGATATATTTAAGAGAGAATGAAAAAGGAACGATTTCAAGACCAAGACTCCAGGTCATGGCTTTAAGGAAAAGCAAGGAAACAACCCTTTTCTTAAGATTAGACAAATAATAGATATTTGTATCTTAGTGGTGACAACTTAGTAGGAATCTGATTAATATAAAATCACAGATACAACGAACTGCAGCAGGAAGATCCCTAAATATACAAGAGGTGGAATACATTACACACAGTTGTAATAAATCTTCTAATTTTTGAGTACCTATTAGGTACTCAAATAGGAACCAAATAGGAACACCTATTATGGCATCAACTCCATCATTTGTGAAGTAGCTATTTTAAGTGTGATAAAATCTTTCCTTGATCAATAGTACCAGATTACAGTGAAGTATACAATGTTTTTGTTTTGTTACTCTTTTGGTCCCTTTGTTTTTTGTGTTTGTTGGCTCATTCCCCTTTATTCTCTGGATTTATTATGATTTTTTTTCTAAATTCAACATAATCCATGCTCAGTCTACTAAATTTTGTACTCATTCGCCACATCCATCCTTATGTTTTCAATTACTATAAATAAACCTGTTATGTATCAAGACATTACAACTTGGTGTCTTTGCTTATTATTTGTCTACAGTTCTTTTTCTCTTCTCATGCTATAGGCACATTTTGCGATGCATTTTTCATGTGTAACAACTTCTACAAGGTGTGTTACCTTGGGTTTTGTTGGTTTATATTTTGACCCATCTCACAGAGCCAGCGAGCTAATTTTCTAATTAGAAGATCTTTTATTAGTGTGTGTAATATATTTCATCTCCACTTGTATATTTAGGGATCTTCCTGCTGCAGTTCATTCCCATGCTAACTTCCCCTTGCCTAACAAGGATTCTGACTTTTTACTTGTGTTGGAATCTTACTTCTCATAAGATGTCTAGGTCGTTGTGACCCTCATTTAACATCACCTCTCCTTGAGGAGTTTCCATCCTCTCATTTGAAAGAGTAGATGTCCTCATAAATGCTGCTTAAATACTGCTACAAAATGTCCTAGAAGAACTAAGCATCTACAAAGAACTCCTCGTTCCTCCCAAGGAATCCAAAGAAAGGGTGTATGTAGTACAACATGACCCATTTGACATTTGGGTTAAT
This sequence comes from Apodemus agrarius, assembly GCA_964023405.1. Classification (NCBI taxonomy): domain Eukaryota; kingdom Metazoa; phylum Chordata; class Mammalia; order Rodentia; family Muridae; genus Apodemus; species Apodemus agrarius. The sequence continues at coordinate 63,283,369 of OZ030013.1, read as the reverse complement.
GGCAATGTATGTCTGTTTTATCCTGATATAATCGTAGTGGAGCTGTGGATGTTGGGTTTCTGAAACTGTTAAAATTAACTAATCTCTGACCTTCCAGAGAGACTTTTAAACTTAATATGTCCCCTATAATTAGCCATCAACTTACCTAGGGGTAAGAGGCCCAGGAAGAAGAATAGAGTAGAGAGGAGCAGATATGGTCTCATGGTGGAAGGGTCCGCGAAATGAAGATTTAGAGACCTTTGGAGTCTGTATTCCTGGAGGATGGTGGATTTAGAGCTTTTTATAATGGTCCTGTGTCTGTGGTTTGTTCTTGACTAGCAGAGCCTAACCAACAGAGAATAACATATTCTTCCACAGGAAATCTTCAGACACACAAGCAGACTTAAATGTGGCAATAATGCAATGGAGGAAAGAGCAATAGACCCAAAATAGCCAATGTAATTGATAAGGGAAAGACAAAAGTAAGACAAACAAGTAAACAAAACAAAACAAAAACAGCTAACTTCAACTTACTATAATATAAATCACAATATTAAGATGTATTACAAAAAGAGTAAATCAATGCATCACAAGAAAAGTCCCAGAATTAGACTTAAGCAAAAATTTACTAAAACCAAAGGTAACTCAATGGAAAAAAGATAAGTTTCTCAACAAATAGTGCTATAGCACAACTTGAAACTCATATTTAGAGCTATGTATCTAAAGACATATCTTATAGCTATCATAAAAACTTAAGTTAAGCTGAATGATATTGGTATTGACTTTTTAAAAGATGAAACTTCAAAAATATGACCTATAAAAAACTGACAACTTAGATTTCATTAAAATTAACTTTTTTAATGTGAAAGGAACACTTAAGATGTAAAAAGAAGTCATGGAGTTGGAGTGATGAACGCCTTTATAAAATATCTAATAAAGTTCTGGTATCCAAAATGTACAAACAGTGCACACAAATGAATAAGAAAGCAAGCAACACAAAATTAGATCAAAAGTATGGGCAAGCATTTTGCCAGAGGTGAGCAGTAAGTAAATGTGTTAAAAAGAAAAGAAAACCCACATTAAAGTAAAATACCATTACAGACAATGTGTCCCAGACCTATAACAGTAGCCATGTTGAATATCCAAAATGTTGTGAAGAAACAGGAATATTCACTCATTACTGATAGAACACAAATACAACTTTACCATTGAGTTAAAAGAGATTAGGAAAATTGACCTTTACCATGTTAACCCTAGGAATTTATCTAAATATTTTATACCCATACAAAGCCTGCCCAGGAACTATAATTAATAGCAGCTTTTTATAATTCTTCAAAAATTTAAAAGCCAACAAGGTATTTTCCAATAGACAACCAGATACTGGAAGCATTTAGAGTTCAACTAGACATGACAAAAAAGAACCACGACACATTGTAGTTAAATTAGCAAAAATTCTGACAAGGGAGAAAAGTTAAAGTTGCAAAGAAGACGCACGCCTGTAATCCCAGCACTTGGGAGGCAGAGGCAGGCAGATTTCTGAGTTCAAGGCCAGCCTGGTCTACAGAGTGAGTTCCAGGACAGCCAGGACTACACAGAGAAACCCTGTCTTGGAAAAAAAAAGTTGCAAAGAAGAAAATCCAAGTCAGACATAAAGGTGAAATAAACACACACACACACACACACACACACACACACACACACCAAAAAAAACCCTGATTTCTCACCAAAAGTTATAAAACTCAAGAGAGCATGGGTTGCTGTGCTTCAGGGACTGTTAGAAAATGACTGCCAAACTAAACTACTATACCTGCAAAGCTATCCTTCAAAGCTGAACAAGAAGTAAAGACTTTCTAAAATAAGCATAAACTAAGAAATTTATAACTATTGAACTAAGTATCACATATAATACTGGAAGAAATCAAATGCCAAAGAAAAATAATATAAACACCACCATAAGCACACAAGAAAGAGTAATTATCACTAGAAGAGTAGCCAAGTAATGAGAATTGGGAAGAAGCCACAAATGATAGTCATTTGTAGGAAAACACCAAACCTCCAAGATGAATGAGGAAAAAGAACATATTTAAGAAAAAGAAGAAAAACTGAAAGAAAAGCAGAAATTAGTACATACCTTTAGATAATAACCTTGAATATAAATAGTCTTGATAGTCTAATTGAAAGATGTAAAGTGGCTAATTTTATTTTTCTTCATAAATAAAGTTTCAACAATTTGCTGCCAGCAAGAAACTCACCTGACTGATCAAGATATTCTGAGACTGAATATGGAAAGAATAGAACATTGTATCCAGATAAACAGAAGACAAAAGCAAGCAGAAGGAACCATATTTATAACAAATAGAGCAGACTTCAGGGCAAAGTCAATCTGAAGAGACAAAGACAGTCATCACATATTGGTAGAACAATTGGCCAAGAAGGTAGGAAGCGTGTTCACGTACCTATCTGTAACATCACATGTACAAACGATGTCAGACTACACAATTTTATAAAAATATAATTCTGGGCATAAATCATAAAATAGGCTTAACACAACACTAGTGAATGATTTTAGTGCCCCTCTTTTATCAATAGATGAATATCAAAACAAAAATTTAGCAAGGAAACCCTAAAGTTAAACACCATAGTAAAAGACTTAACAGACACCCACAGAATATTTCATTCAATAGTCTCGGAAAACAAATTCTTTTTAGCAGCTCATGGAACTGTTTTTTAAAAACAGATCATGTGTTCAACTATGAATCAGATCTGAACAAATGTCAAAAAAGGACATAACTTCTTGCATTTTATTGGGTCATAACTGAATTAAACTAAAAATAAACAGCAAGAGAAATTTACAGAATGTTCTTAACACATGAGGATTACCATTACACCCTTGAACAGTGTCACAGGGAAAAAATAAGAGAAATTAAGTTTTCAGAGTCTTAGGGAAATGGAAATGCCATATGCCCTAAACCTATGAGGTGCAATGAACACAGTCCTGAGAGGAAGGCTTATATGTGTGAATGTTTGAATCTATAAGAAAGAATGATATCAAATGACTAATCTATGGTTTTCTTCAGAATCTCAGGAAAAGAGCCAGTGAAATGGTTCAGCAGATGAAGGTGCCTGCTTCCAAGCCTGACAACCTGAGTTGAATCTCTGGGTCACACATAGAAAAAAAAACAGACAACTGCCAGTGACCCTCTGACTGCCACACATCACTGTGGCACACTGGGATCTCTATACATGTGGGTACATGCACACACACATGCAGGCATACACACAAACAAACAAGCAAACATAATAAAATAATTAATTCAGCAAATATCAGGATACAAAGCATATGAATTTGCTGGAAAAGAATCAAGATGACTATCCCATTAGCAATAAGGGCAACACTTCTTACCCGACCATGCCCCACCCCAAAAAATGTACTTAAGAATAAACCTAACCAAGGAGATGAGACATCAATGCAAAGGAAATTATAAAACACTGAACAAAGCAGACATGTAGACAAATAAAACAGTTATTAAAATAGAAGACCCATTTCTACAAATTCACACATAACTTCCTGGGAAGATGGGATCCTGAAGAGTGACCAGATGCTTGCCTTTCTTGTACAAAGGCAACTCTAAGTGGCTTAAAGACCTCGATGTAACATGTGACATTTCTAAAATAAAAGAAATAGTGAATAAATAATCAGGATATTGGCACAGGAAAAGACATTACTAAGACATAGGACATTACTAAGGAAAACAGACTTGCATCAAATTCAAAACCTTCTACATAGCAAAGAAATCAATTTCTGAAATGAAGAAAAAGCCTTGAGGCTGGCAAGATGGCTCAGCAAGTAAAGGTGTGTCCCATCCAATCCTGACAGCCTTGGTTTAATCTCCAGGACCCAGATGGTGGAAGAAAAGAACCAACTCCTGAAAAAAATTAAAATTATTATTATTATTATTATTATTATTATTATTATTATTATTATTATTTTGGTTTGTCGAGACAGGGTTTCTCTGCATAGCCCTAGCTGTCCTGGAACTCACTCTGTAGACCAGGCTGTTCTTGAACTCAGAGATTCACCTGCCTTTGCCTTCTAAGACTGGGATTAAAGATTTGTTCCACCACCATATAAGAAATAAAATGCAGGATGGACAAAAAAAAAATGGCCAGAAAGACATCTTCCAGAGGATTAACAACAAGAATATATTTTTTAAAAATGCAAAAAGTAACACAAGAAAAAGAAAGAATCCAGTCATTAAAAGTGAACACCGGAGCTTAACAGACACTTGTTAAAATAGTTGAATATGCCCAATAATTACATGAAGTCATGTTCAACATCATCAGCCACCAGTAAAATACAAACTGAAACTATGTTGAATTTTCCTTTTACCCCCAATCAGAATGGCATCAACAACAAAACCAACATTAAAAAGGCAAAGCAAGGCTGGAGAGGGTTCAAAAGTGGGGCAGGGATGAATATTTATAGAATTGTTATGAGGAATTTAAATTGGTGTAACTGTAATGGTTATCAGCTTAGGCGGTCCTCAAAACGCCAAAAATGGAATTGTGATCCTTGGATATATGTCAAGAGAAATCAAAACCAGAACATGCTGTTGATGCACACACACACACACACACACACACACACACACACACACACACACACACACACCCCTGTCATACACTCTTTATGCTAGCTAGCCAAGGAACCAGCCTGCCTAGGTATTTATGATGGTTTGAGATGAAATGTCCCCCTTAGAACTAAGTGTTTTAACACCTTGTCCCCAGTTGGTGGCGCTGTTTTTGAGGGTTTAGGAAGTACAGCCTTACTTGAATAAGTATTCAATTGGGCAGGCAACAGGCAAGACTTTGGGAGTTTGAAAGCCTTGGGCTGCTTACTTCCAGTTCACTCAGTCTGCTTTCTGCTCGCAGCTGAAGATGTGAGCACCTGGCTTCCTGCTCTTGCTGCTGCTATGCGGCTTGTGGCGAGGCCTTTCTGCAGTGATGCATTTTTATTCTCTGAGACGCTTCCTTCCGTAAATTATGTCTGCTTACTGTGTACTATCTCAGTAACCAGTTCAATGTCTATCAAGGGATGAATGCATAAAGAACATGGAGAGACAATGGAGAGACAAAGAAGAAAATCGTGTCCTTTAAAGGAGAATGACAGAACTTGAGGTGGTTGTGTAGGATGAGATGATCATCCCATGTATCCTTTCACATGCCTTCCAAAGAGAAAGTTGGAACCTGGAGAGATGGCTCCGCAGTTAAGAGCATTTGACACTCTTGCAAAAGACCCCAGGTTGGTTGCCAGAATGGTTTCCAGGTTGGTTCCCAGATGGCTCATAATCACCTGTAACTCCAACTTCCTTCACATCCTTGGGCACATAAGCAGACACACATACACAATAATTAATATTAATAATAATAAACAAGTCAATTAAAGAACAAATAAATTTAAATAAGTTTAAAATAAGACCTAGAGATGTAAAAAGGCCTGTTATGAAAAAGGAAAGCGTCTGGAGTAATGGAAAAGGAGAGCAGAGGCGTTGGGTGAGTGTGGACAGAGCGTGTTATTGCATGGGCTTCTCACTATTAGTTTGTACACCTGAAATGTACCTTAAAAACAAAACAGCAGCAAAAAAAAAATACACTTTACCCAAACAGAGGTATGTATAGCCTTGTCTTCAGATACTAAAGGGATCCTGGAATTTTCTCTTTGAGAGAGGTAGCTTTCTTTTTCTGGGGCCTTGATACAAGACAGTCTGTCTTTGGGATAAGATTTTGGAACATTCTGTTTGGTTCTCACATCCGGAAGAACCAGAGACTGTAGTTTAGTCCAAACCTCAAGCGTTTGATGGAGACTACAGGTCATAAGTGTAGGCAGGATGTGGCTGGAGTTCAACCAAAAGTCAGAATCAGACACCTGAGCTTCCGGCCCACAAGAACACAGCAGCTTCTGGTCCATGTTGGTAGACTGGTCACACATCTCTAGGTCTGAGATACACTCCTCAAACAGTGTTCCTTCTCTTCATCCTAGTGTTTAAAATACATATATTAAAGTGTCTTTACAAGCTCCAAATGTGCTTTAAAATATTATTATTATTATTATTATTATTATTATTATTATTATTTACCCTATTTTGTAGGTCTATTCATATATTCTATTATGTGCATCATGGAAATGTGTCCATTTCTTCTAAGTAATGTCTGGTTGGGCCACAGTAGTTCTTCGTTAAGTGTACTTGGTTTTATTAATTATTTGGACATTTGAAAGAGTTAAGTGGTTTCACTGTTTTTCTACTTTCTACCCCATAGACTCACATCTTCTCCCTTATTGTCTCCTCTATTTCTCTGCCTCAAGCATGGTTTACAGTTTTCTTGAGTGTTCTTGAAGATAACTGAGACCAGAAGCCTAATCTTCCTTGCCTGCTTTTGAAGCTAGATACGCCCCTCTTCACATGGATTCAGATACATTCTGCAAAAGTCATATGCTCTGGTTTCATTTATATTCCATTCAAAAAACTAATTTCCTCTATACATTTCTTTTTTGTTATATTATTTAGAAACATGTTGTTTGGCTTTCAAGTATTTGCTACACTCCTTCATTTCCTTCTCTCCCCACCCTGTTTCTTCCCACTTTTTAATTCCATGCAGACCAAAGGACATCCTGCCAGTAAAGGAAGTCTCATGGAGTTTTCGCCCTCTGATTGACCACCTAAGCATGGGTCAGGGGCACTTCATCACTGAGATATGAAGAAACGACACATCCTGTTCTGGCATTATTGCTATGTGTGGGGTATCTTTCTGCGTTTCAGATTCAGCCTGTACTTTTTTTTTTCTGCTTAAGCAGATTTTGAGGTTACGAATTGCTAAGGTTGCAAAATAGCTTGAATGTCTTCATAGGCCACGCTGCGTCTCTTGGCAGATCAGAGGGCTCCTCGGCCTGTTCATGCCAAGCCATCTCGTTGGCCTCCAGAATTTCTAATCAGCCTTAAAAATAATAAACTTCTTAGAATAGGGCTAAGTGCCCTTTAAACTAACTCTCTCGATTAATTCTGTGCGCAGCTGGGACTAAGAAGCCCCTGATGCTTAGAATCGAGAGATCAGGTACTGTGGCGGTAGTGCTGGTGTTTAAAGAAGGCATTTTCCCCTGCTTATGCCCATTCCTCAAGACACTAGCTGATCTAGAGACTTAGAACTCAAATCCAGACCTCCTGCTCTCCCTCTCACATAGGAAGGCATTTTAGTGCTTCCATAGATGACAGAAGCCTTCAGAATAAATAGCAATGCCTCTTAACACCTTCCTTAAAGCAAAAAGTTCCCAGCTTAGTGTCCGAAGCAAATCTACACGCCATATGGTAAGCCGTCCAGGGTGAGCAAAGCACGATGGAAGTTCAAACCAAGAACTGGGTGTGCATTTAATCATTATCAAGTCTAATAATTCTGGGAAATGGTTCCTAGCCAAATATCCAGTCACTTAGTAAGCCAGCAGGTTTTCAGCAGAGACTAACCATTGTAACTTAATACAGATGGCTGTATGATCACAAACTTTCATCTGTAGCCAAAATGTTTGGAGACCATGTTCCTATTTAACAAGGTCTCCTGATCAAAAGTGTGCATGCAACCGCATCCTTGGTGAATCCAGTGACCAAGAAAACAAAGACCCTTTAGTCTTCCCATGCAGATCACTCTACAGAACACTGCCACGAACAACATCCCTAATAAGGCACAGAGGGACACTCATTGTCCAGACAAAGGCATCCCACTGAAGCCAGCGAGCCATGGGGTAGTCTTCGCCACCGCCTGGATGCAAGGCCAGGCCTTCTTCCACAAAGAGCTCTGTCCTCATCTTTGCCACGTTCTTCTTTATGAGTCAAGTTCTACCAGGTAACGACAAACTCCACAGGTGCTTAGGTAAGAGGAGGATGCCAGGGAGGTTACGGGGAAACAATCCTTAGAGGCGATCCACTATCACCTATGGCCCTCAAGGGCATTGTCACAAGAAATCCAGAAGACCTGTGGTCAGCTGTCTCGTCCATTTTCCACTGCAACTGTTAGCTTAGAGAAAACGAAGTCAGGGGTGTTTCAAGCACCTCACTGTAAGTATGAATTTAACTGGATAAAGTTACTAGGCGTTCCTAGATAATTTAAAAACTGGGATAACTCTAGTAAATCTTTATCTTCAGAACTCTGCTTACTCAGGAGAGACGTTACTTATCTTGACCACTGGCCAAAGAGCTCTGTAGGTCCAGGCAGATGGACTGGTGGGACTTGTGGCCTCAGGCCCATATGTGGGACAGCAGCCTACAATATCCCTAACCCATCACTGTAAAGTGCCCGCTTCCTTGGCCTCAACCCTGTGCCTGAAGGCTTCATCCCAGGCCCTGCCCTCCCTCTTCCTTTTCAACACCCAGGCTGTTAAAGTAGAGCTGAGGTGTGGGAAGGAGAGCATGTATCATCCTTCAGCACGAGCCACATGAGATGGCACTTTGCTTGGAGTGACATATACAGGCTCCTGGCTTTAACCTGGCAAAGAAAACAAATCAGGAAATCTGGAATTGATAACTATGTAAAGCAGCCCTGTGCTTTGCAGCAGAAGGAATCCATTCTCCTCCACTTGGGTGCCTGCAGGACCCGCGCATGGGGCAGTCAGAAGTGACCTGTCACCTCAATTGTTGGCTGTGTGCTTTATATGCACAAAGAGACACTGATGAAAAACGTACGACAGAAAATGTCATGGGAGGTATGATTAGCATGATAAATTGAGTTTCCTTTCTAAATATGTGCAACTAAAAGCTGCTTACTGCTAACAAGTTCATAGTGCTTCATGCTGGGAGGGGGGGATGGCTTTTTAGCACAAATCCAACTCTGCTTCGGGAACTATGATATGGGGAAGAGAACGGGAAAGACGAAAGTGGGAAGAAAATGAAGATTACAAAACAAACCAGCTTAGCATGTAGATACTTATTATGCACTGACTCCTTGTTGGTAAGCAAATACACACAGAAAACCACATGCTGACCTTTAGTCCCCACAAAGTCATCTAATACTCAACTTTGGTTGTTACATGAGACTCTATCTCAAAAAATTTTTTAATTAAAAAAAAAAAAAAAAGCCGGGCGGTGGTGGCACACGCCTTTAATCCCAGCACTTGGGAGGCAGAGGCAGGCAGATTTCTGAGTTTGAAGCCAGCCTGGTCTACAGAGTGAGTTCCAGGACAGCCAGGGTTACACAGAGAAACCCTGTCTCGGAAAAAAAAAAAAAAAAACTTAAAAAAAAGCCTTGAATTTGGAAAAGCTGTTCTGTTTTTTGTGTGTTAGTTTGTGGGTTTATCATTTTGGTTTGGTCTGGTTTGGTTTTGTTTGTTTGTTTTTGTCTTTGTTTTTTGTTTTGGAATATAACAGGGTTTCTTGTAGCCCTTGAACTGGCTGGTTAGCATTGAGCTTCTGATTCTCCTGCCTCTATCTCCCAAGTGCTGGGATTCCAGCATGTACTACCGAATGCCTGTGGTACTGGGACTCAAATGCTCATGCATGCTCTCTGCACCCTAGCCACTGAGATGCGTCCCCACCACTGCCACCCTGATTCTTTTCTCATTGCCATCAAAAAAAATTGAGCACGGGTGATATTATGAAACTGACAGAGGAAAGGCCATTCCTTGTCACCAAAATGAAATCAAGAACCATGTTCAAGAAGCCATAGGACGGTGGGTCCTCTCCCACAGTCCTCAAGTAGACATTTGCAGTCAAACTTCAGCTTTGGGAGATAAGGTTAGGAGAGAGGGAGAGAGAGAGAGAGAGAGAGAGAGAGAGAGAGAGAGAGAGAGAGAGAGAGAGAAGAGAGAGAGAGGAGAGAGAGAGGAGAGAGAGGATGGGGAAGTCAAAGTTCAGGATATAAGCTACAACCCTGTCCCCATCACCTCCAACACGAGGTCACTAGATGCTCTTGTTCTTCCCTCAGTCCCCTTTCCTCCAGTGCTTTTGACAGGATGATGTGTGGATTTGTTCTGAGTGTAGACTCTGTTTGCATCCCAAGGAGGCAGGGGCCCACACTATTGCAATGTACAAGGCTTAGTAGCAAAAGAGACATTTTACGAGAGTGCCTAGTTACATCAATCTATGAGTCTACACGACATGATACAAATGAGGTTCTGTTATTCTAAGGATTTAATATATTCACTGTTTACTATATTTAATGTTCAGTATACTCAGCTGCACACCTAAACATTACAAGGTATGTGAACTGAGGGGGACAGCAATTGTCTTCACCCTTGTGCCACAGACTAGAAATAACTATAGCTCAAGCCATTGTTTTTTAGCCCCTTCCTGAATTCTCTCTGTATGCCAAGACTCAAGCCTGGCTCTGAGTGTTCTGAGATTCCTGCACAGCCATTATGACACAGCCACGGTAGGAAGCATGAGACAGAGATGAAGAGACAATTGGAGATTCAGCACAGTGGCCTTCCCCGCTATGGTGGACCTTCTTGCTACCCTGGGGCAGCCTAATCAAAAGGTTACAGTAGTTGGCTAATGGAGAGCCACAAAGCCCAAGAATCAATCAATTCAGATTTCAATCAGCTTCTACCTAGCGTTTTAACACTTCAAAGGACCATTTTTTAAAAAAAATACTATACCCTTCAATTATTTCCCAATTTACATTCTAAATAAAAAAGAGGCTATTGTGTGAGTGATCTTCTCATCCATGAAATAATTTTCTGTATGAACCACAAAGAGTTAAATCGTTTTAATGCAGTGGAGCAAAGATAACTTTCTGCAGGGTGGAGCTGGAGAACAATAACACATACACACATACACACATGCACACATGCACACATACACACATGCACACATACACACATGCATACATGCTCACATGCACACATACACACATGCACACATACACACATGCACACATACACACATGCACACATACACACATACACACATACACACGTACACACAAGGATGGAATGGCCTCTGTCTCCTACCAAGTGTGGACAACAACCTCAGTGCTAGCTCAGAAACAGTAAACCACTGGGAGAGAATGGTGGAGAATTTAACAAGCTCGATAGACAATGTTTTTGTTTGTTTGTTTGTTTTGTTTTGTTTTTATCACACCCCAGAAGCAAAGGCAACAAAGTGAAAATGCACAAATGGACTAATACCAAACTATAAAGCATCCTTCTCCTGAGAGGAAACAATCAGCAAAACCAAGAGACAAACTACTGAATGGAAGAAAATGTTGGTACACCATTTATCTGATGAGGAATTGATATTCAAATATATTGGGAACTCAATATACAATAAGAAAGGTAATTTTTCTTAAAAAGACAAAATTATTTGAATAGGCCTTTCTCAAAAGAAAACACACAGATAGTCAAGAAGTACATGGAAAAATTCTAGGTGCCCAGAAAATGCAAGTTATGTCCATACTAAGGTATCCTGTCACCCCAGTTGGGGTGGCTATTATCAAAAAGGGGGGAAATCACAAAAGCTGGTGAGATTGTAGAGCTGGGGAGGAACTCGCACAGCGCCAGTGGGGATGGAGTTGAGTGCAGCCAGGAAAGGGAGCCTAGTGAAGGCTGCTCAGAGTTGCCAACAGACCCACAGGGTCCACCGATCGCACAACTAGAAGGAAATGCAATGATACTTTCAAGATCCGTCTACACTCCAATGTGTATTGGAACATGATTCACATTAGGAAAGAAACAGAGCACACCTAACGGCCCATCTTCGGAGGGATGGAGAATGTGTGATATCCAGATCACAAGTACAGCACAATGGCATCCCATCATTTAAGATGGATGAAATTCTACCATTGTCAGGAATGTGGGTCGAGTGGGAGATTAATTACAGTGTTCCGTGAAGCCAAACACAGGAGACAGACACATCACCCCACTCCATGTTGTAGGCACTCCCCCAAACTGGCAACTTGATCCAGTGAGCCTTTCTCTCATGAAGCCTTTGAAAGGTGTCAGAACCTTGTTTTCATCTGTGCCAACATGGGCAGAATCAGAAAACATATGAAGCTAAATCAACCAAACGAAGAAAGGCAAATGCAGCGTGTCCTCACTTGTTAGGGAAGCCTAGGGAAGCCGGTAATGAGAGGAGAGTGGACCAGCCATCAGCAGGAGCAGGGATGAGTGACGTGAGAATGAGAGAAAGGTGACAAGACACAGGACCAGTGAGAGGACGACGCACAGGAGAGACATATCAGCATGCAATGCTTCTAATATGCTTTTTTGATTTTTTTTTTTGAGAATGTCATACACATACTAAAATACAGTGCATTTTAATCATATTCACCTCCCTCTAACTCCTTCCAGATCTTCATCCCTACCCCTCCCCTTCCTACCTACTTCCAGCTTTGGTATCTTTTGTTGTTGTTGCAAGACGGGCCCACAGGCGCAATAGTATTAACATTATAGGGTTATCAATAGTTTTCAGCTCCGATTTAAAGCCCAGTCCTAAGAAGGAAACACATGCAGTGCTGTAAATTTGGCCAAAGACCCACAGGTGAGGAGCTCAGAGGTTCCAGTAGTAAGCCTACTGCTTGATTTGATGAAACTTCCAAGGTATTGATCTATGCATCTCTCTACCCATAGATTAGAGCAGCTTTCAGTCCTAAAATCACAACTGGTCAAAGGGTGGAAATAACTGACTGTGGATTGTCAGCCACAAATAAGACATCTGTATCACACACACACACACACACACACACACACACACACACACACACCATGCTCAGGAACTCAGGAAGCATTGAAGTAAAGAAGGAAAGGTCCTAAGAGACAGAGGCAGGGGACAGCAGGGCAAAAACAATCTCTTCTGGACATGACAGTGACTGCCCTTATGAATTCACAGCATCTGTGATCTACCCACATCAGTCCTGCACCAGAGCAAGCCAGTTAATATTTCAGCACAAAGGGCTCACAAGCACCCTACACCAGAGAAGCTATGGGCAACTTCTGGGGGAGGAAGAATTGGTTTTCTTCAAAGGCATGGCCCTGGTAGGTGGACCATGCTCTAGGGGACAACCTCACACCACAAGCATACAAAGCAGCACAAAGGGAACTCAATGGGTTATTAGAAAAGGATATGTAACATTGAATTATACAGTTCAAAACACTAGGGGAGAAGTGCTTGATCATGTTTGAAGGAAGAAGGTTGCCAGTTATCCTAATTTGACATGCTTCGTACATGGAGCCAGTTACAACACTGCTCTCCACAAACAGCCAGAACTGTTACATGCCATGTAAAAAAATTTAATCATGAATCATGTTTTCCAAAAAAGAATTGGGTGGCAGCAGGACCACTGGTGGAACTAACACATAGGAAGGAGAAGGAAACCATTAACCATCTGGTTCTCTATTATTAGGTTAATTTGTCACCAAATTTAGAAACTCTAAGGTTTGGAAATACTCCCACAAAAGCAGTTTTACTTCTTTGCATGTTAAGCTTCACTGATCAGGAGGAACCACAGGCCCCCAGAAATGAATAAAAACCCCACTGGTCCCAGCACAGACCATCTTCCACACGGCTGGCCCCTCAACCATGAGATCCCATTCCTTCCTGCCTGTCCTCTTCCTCTTTGTGATGCTGATGCCGAGAGGTAAGCTGGGAAATGGCTTCAGGAGCAGGACTTCTTAGGAGGTCCACTGGGGAGTACTTTGTGTGCTTTGTCCCCCAGAACTCAGATGTCAGGACACAGACTTGAGTGTCCCAAAGTCCAACACCTTCAGAACTGATGAAGTCCAAATTCAGAAAGGAGTGGAGGACCCCCATCAACATAAAATGGGGACAAAGAACCCCACCACGGAGAGGAGAAGCCCAATTCTAGAAATAGAGGCAGAAAAGCTACTTGACATAAGACTTAAGTCAGTATACTTTAAAAAGAAATTGGCTACCATCAGCACCTCACTCTCCAAAGAGAGTAAAGATCAATCCATGTTGCTGAGGGAATAGAAGTCTACAGAGTCTATTGGTGAGAAGTGTACGTAAGTACTAGAAACAAATAAAAAACTCTGGAGTTGAGGAATTATGGGGAAAGTAAAGACAAAGGGAAGCTTCAGTGAAGGGCGCATGTAAAAATCTGGATTGCATCCCGGAGACACATAATTCATACGTCTCTTATGTTAGAATCTAGAATCACGTGCGAACCACACCAGTCCTCTTGTGACTGTTCCGCGCAGATCCTGGTGAGAGCTTATAAAATCTTTACCCCACTACTTTTTGGAAGAAAGGGGGCTTGCTGGGCATACCTCAGGGAGCAGAGGACTGAATAATAGTTAAGGCACTGCCCACCACCCACGGCGTGCCCGCAGCTCTCAAACTACTGCCTGTCCTCACTGAGAGAGCCCTTCTGGGTTCAACCCTGAGCTTCTTTTAAGCACAGCCAAAGGCTCCCATTTGTGAATCTGAGCCTAATCTATGAGCATCCCCATCTTCTGCCTGGTGCATAGCTGTGCTCTCCAATCTCCCATTCATTTCTCAGCTGTATCAGAAAGCCTGGCTGCGTGGACAGACTCGAAGGAACCTGTGATACGACACTAATTATTTGAAGGAATTGCTAGTGGCCATTCCTTTCACATTAGGTAACAGAAGCCATGCTTACGTGAAGACTATAATTTTGCTGAGATCACCCATGTGGTTGCAACACTGAACCAGGTTTCTCTTCCTCTGGGTCCTTGTTATTTCCATAAAAATGGTAACTGATTTCTGCCAGGCTTTTGCCTCAAGATCTCTTAACTGGGTTTTGAGGAAACAATGGAGATTTTATGGTTTTTGTTTGTTTGTTTCTTGTTTGCTTGTTTTCTTTTGTTTTGTTTTTGCCATGTATGTCAGCATTGAAGGAACAGGGGTAATACTAAGGATGTGAAATAAAGCAGGTATGTTATTTCACTTATACAAGGACCTAAAATAATCAAACTCAGAATAGATACTACAATGGTGGTTATCAGACCTGGGAGGTTGAGGGGGGGGGTGCGGAAGAAGGACTCAAGAGTTTGATATAAAAATTCAGTTAAACCATTTGAGGAATAAGTTTAATAGATGAATTCTAAAGCTTCATGTCTATAGCTCTTAAAAATATTAAGAGGTTGAGCCTTATGGTAAGGCTTCTTATCATAATAAAGTGAAGAGAGTTAATGAGAGGCTGTTTGGGATGAAGAGAGAGCTAGCCTCCTGCAGAGTTCACAGAGAACTCAGAGAGAGGCCTGCCCCTCCCAAATGGGCTACAGTGTGAGGAGTAAACCAAAGCCCTGCAGGTCCTCAGTGGGGGAGAGCACCTCACATGGCCAGGTAGGTCTCTTGTGAACCCAGGATGTCAAGACAGGAAAAGATCAAAGAATCTTACTTTTATTGCATCTTTTTTATTGTTTGATATTTTAATGCACACATAATAATGTGTTTTGATCAAACCCATCCCCTAATCCCTCCTTCCAATCTTCTATTTCCCCTTTTTTTTCCTCTCCTAACATCATGAGCTTTATTTTAAAACCACTGAGCCCACTTCTACTGAGGACCATAAGCAGAAGCCTGTTGTTTCTATGACAGTTGTTATCATCACCAGTGCACGGAATGAACCTTCCTGGTGCCGGAAAGGCACTGACTTGTGTTGTGGCTTAGCTATGCTCTCCTCAACAGCCAAAAGAACTAAGAAAACATGTGGACACACGGTGGAGGGGGGAGGCTTGCAGCTCTGAGAAGTCTCTCCACGCATGTAGACAAAAAGAAAAGAAAAAAGAAAAGAAAAGAAAAGAAAAGAAAAGAAAAGAAAAGAAAAGAAAAGAAAAGAAAAGAAAAGAAAAGGCATGAAGTAGCTCCATAAGCATGTTTCTTACACAGTTCTGAGGGGGAGATGACTTGGAAGCAGAAGGATGGACTGATTTTCTGCAAAGCTGGGGATGAGAGCATCTGCGTCTGATGAGGGTGCTGTGAGCACAGGATGAGTCCTGCTCTTGAAACTGAGCAAGACGTTGCTTGTCCACTGATGTTCCATAGATACCTGCTCCATCGTGGAAACAGTAAACACGTCCATGCACTCCAAGTGTGCTGCCAGGATGAGAACCACATCTCTGAAACCTTACAATTAGTTAACATGCTCACTCCAAGGAGTATCTAATCCCAAATGCTTAACCCCTCCCCCTATTACCAAAAAAAAAAAAAAAAAAAAAAAAAAAGACATTATTTCTGTGTAATCATTTCATTTCTCTGTGTAGGTAATATTGTGTCTCCCATTCCAGGGCCATTTTCTAGGATTGTGGCTTTGTGCACATTTATAGTACTTTGAAACTGAATTATTAACAGTGTTGTCCAATTTCTTCCTGTGCAGGAAAGGCTGGCGTTGTCCCGGGGGAAAAGCAGTGCATTTTGTTGAAAGGGGTATGCAAAGACCTAGCGTGCACATCCACAGATGATACCATTGGCGTGTGTAACGATGAGAAGAAATGTTGTAGGAAATGGTGGGTGTTTGAGCCCTACCCAACACCTGTTCCCAAAGGAAAGTCTCCATAGAGGGAAGAACATGATGAGCCCTCCAAACTCCAGAAAACATGGGCAAGCTTTGCAGACTTCTGCTTACCTACGTTCACCTTCTTCCTTGCCTGGAAATAACTATCCCGAGTCCATACTTCCTGGTTGCTGCAAGCCTTTTAAAAAATCTACCAGAAATGAGTAAAAAGAACTGGGAGGGGCACCCCTGACTGCTTCAGGATGTACTGGGACACCTCTGTTCAATGGCCTCCTTTACTGCTTTTAAAACAGGGTTTGAGGAATTATTTGAGATTTATCATAACAATACTTTCATCTCTAAATTTAATAATAATAATAGTAATAATAACTAGAAGAAAATGTGCAAGAAGAATCTTATGCCCTGAAAATATTTAAACAAAATGAGTATCCAATAAAAAGATTAAGACTTTAAACATGTAAAACAGTGACTATGAAGTACATAATATTTGCTTGTCTACATCGGAATCTAAGCACTTTCTTTCATCAGCTTCTGAAAGCAAAGCATTTTATCTGGGCTGAGAGTGAAGCTCAGTGACTAGCCCTGGTCCAAAACACTGAAAATAAATATAATTTTTACTAAGCTCTACTTGGAGCATATGGGTAGAAGTGAATCAATCATGTCACCTTACTGACAGTGCCCCTGAGAGTTAGACTACAGTCCCTATTCCCTCCTCCAAACACAACTTCAAATGGCATAATCTAAATTCTTAAAATCTAAAACAATTACATTTCTTTAACGTCTGTCTCAAAAGATTAAAAAAAATCCTAAAGTATAATTCCGGAAGAAAATAACTTTAAAATTTCCTTACATCTCTTAACATAAAAGAGTAATTTATCTGTGAAATTTTAAAACATGACAGAACATCTTTTAGACTAGAATATATAATAACACACATGGTTTTGCATAATAATAATGGCTGCACAGGTATGAACAAATCAGATACATCATAAATATGCCAAAGTAAGATATGTAAATATGTCCCACTGTGATTTGGTGAGTGCGTGTTCCCCCCTTTATAACTATGACAGTTTAAAAAAAATCAAGACAGACACATGACATTTATTAACAAAATCAACCGAAAGATGAATCCTCACCATCAAGAGCCAACCCCTTTTTATATTCTACAAGTGAAGATAAACAAAAACTGGCATGTCTTCATTCACTGACAAAGTCTCCACATTTCTGTGCATATGCACAATACTGAACTGTAAGAACACCCTCTTACACTCTGCGCACTGCTTTGGGTACATGAAAATCTGGGCTGGTTAGTTTTTGTCAACTTGACGCAAATCTAGTAATATCTGGGAAGAGGAATCTTGATTGAGAAAATAACCTCTGTAAAACTGGCCTGCAGGCAAGCCTGTTGGGCTTTTTCTTGATTAATGATTGAGGTGGGAGGGTCCAGATCAGTGTGGGCGGTACCACCCCTGGAAGGGGGTCCTGGGTTATATAAGAAAGGAGGCTGAGTAAGCCAGTAAGTAGTATTCCTCCATTGCTTCTGCTCCAGTTCCTGCTTTTAGTTTCTACCCTAGCTTTTGAGGGGACTGAGGTAGAAGAATAAACTCCATTTTGACTCTATTCTAAATTGGCTTGTCCTTAGAGAGACATGTCCAATGAAAAGGCAAAACAAATCAAAAAACCCCAAACAAACAAACAAACAAAAAAACAACAGGACAGATTCCATCTT
>OZ030013.1:63207688-63262688 GCA_964023405.1 Apodemus agrarius | reverse complement strand
AGTCTAATGAGATTATGACCCGTTCCCCTCTGTCCTTCTTTCTCTCCTACCTAGTGTTGGAGGGTTGAAAGGAGTAGGAAAAAGAACTCAATAAGGTAGCCAAAAGTCTGGCTACCCACAAGAGACTCTATTCCTTTGAAAGTCATCAATCCTGGCTGCAGGAGAGCACCGCCCCCTCTCTGACTGGGGGGCAAATTTGAAGCCTAAAGGAACTTCCTGGTGCCTGTGGATCTGGATGCAGAAATCTCAGCTCCTTCTCCAGTACCATATCTGCCTGCAGGCCGCCATGCTTCCCGCCATGATGACAATGGACTGAACCTCAGAAGCTGTAAGTAGGCCCCAGTTAAATGTTTGCCTTTATAAGAGTTGCCTTGCCCCACCCCCTACTCGGCTGAGACACCCCAACATTGTCTACAGCGGTCACTGTAGGAGGATCCATTCTTCCTTGGAGAACACTAATTTCAGGGTATGAGCATCCTTGGGATGCCATCATATTTGCCCCCCACCCCAAGTCTGTAGCCCCACAAACCTATATAGACCCACAAAGCAGAACCCAAGGCAACACAGTGCCCTACAATACAGTGACAGGTGTTCAGCACAGTAGAATGTTGTGTACCCCCAAGCCCAAGAAACCAAGAGGTTTGACCTTGTGATGGGGGACTGAGCTCCTTCCCCCCCTGTTCCCCCCCCCCCGTTTGCTACTGCCGCCTTCCAGTGCCAGGCCTCTTGAGAGTGCATCTTCCTTATTGCACCAGTAAAAAGTGTAGGAACACTAAAGTGAAACGCTGGAAAGAGATGTCCCATGCAAGTAGGAGAAGATGCAGCAGATGTAGCTACACTCCAAAACTGAGATGGGGAGGATGGGAGAAGACGGGATAAATCACACACACACACACACACACACACACACACACACACACAAGTGCTGCTCAAGTACCCAATTACACAAAAGAAACATAAACTTTATTAGGCCTCATGGTAATTAGTGTTAATTGTTAACTGACACAATCTGGAATTGTCAGGAAGATGGGGCCTCTGCGCCTAGGTGTAGTGTCTACCTACTTCCTCAGAACTGAAACATTTCATCCTAGACAGAAGAGGGGGACTCATAAAGACACACCGCTCTTACAATAACTGTGAGACTCGGGAAGCTCAGAAAGTCACAAGATCCACGAGGCTCCTAAGCACTGACTGGTTCTTGGGGAAGAGGAGATTCCTCCGGGGACCTGCCTGCACGCTGGGCAAGGAGCCTCTGCTCCAGGAGTCCTCACCCGTCAGCCTCTGCAGTTACACGCCAGGCCGGGGTTGCCTGATATGACCTTAAGGTATTAAATCAAGCTCAGGTTGGAGAAGCCACAGTGCAACTGAGACTGTGACAATTTTATTGAGAGCAGCCAGACTTTACATACCTTTATCTGAAACACAGTATAATGGCAATTGCCAAAATCAATAAAGTTGTAGTGACCAGAATACAGCGTTTGCAAGCTATATAGGACACACAAGATTAATGTCTAAGATCAGTTGTCTTGTCAAATTTCCATGTTTTCTCAGCTTCCAAGGGAAGGTACGGAGAGACACAAAGTGGCCTGGATGGTTCACGGCCTGAGGAAGACCGTCAGTCTCTCAGGATCTGGCAGGCATGCTGTGCCCCAGGAGTCACGGACTTTAACCTTTAAAACCTATGAACGTATGTTCTCAAGGCAGCTAAGTCGGACCAACTCTATGGTTTCCTGCACTCAGACATGCTGGGGCAAGCTCTGGTGATGCATCTTCATTTGACTCACCAGTGTTTCAGTAAGCAAACCTTCACCCATGCTGCTGTAAGTGACACCCACCCCCCCAGTAAATTCACTGGTTCATCAAGCAAAACCTGAGGGGAATCATCTTGTTGGTTTACTGGCCATGTTCTATTTGGATGAACAGACATTTATTTACACACCACCTGACCCGAGCCCAGTGCACAGTCAGAGTCTCCTTTCCTCCCTCTGTACAAGTGAAGTGTAGCTGCAACACTAGGATCCATATGGTAAGAAAATATTGACCAGAAATTGATAGATATATGATATATGTAGTAATAAGTATTATAAATCCTGGTGCGGGGTTTCTACATGCCTTAGACTATTTATGGTCCTGGATAAAAAATACACACAGCCTTTGTGTTTTTAAATATGCCTTAGGCAGCACAATAGCTGGGCAACCGCTTATCCTCTGTGTTGTGGGAATCCACCTTCCTACCGATAACCCCATTATTACTTAGTACGTTTCATCTGAGTTGCTCTTCGCTCCGTTAGGCAGCCCTCTGGGCCACATTCTCTTGACCCTTAGCCCGTGGCTGCTCTTTTCTCTCCTCTCCTGCACATTCTTCTTCTACTCCATGATGGCGTCTCTCTCCTTTTTCCTCCTCCCTCCAAGTCCCAGAAACCTCAACTCCACCTATGTCTCTTCTGCTCAGCGTTGCCTGAGGCATCTTCATTCACCAATCAGAATTAACTCGGGTCCCAGGTGCTAAGTGCTGACGCCAGGTCTTAGAGGCCAGCACTTAGCATTACAAGACAGTAAAAGACAGACCCTCAACAGATATATAACAACCCATAACTTCATAACATTTAAATAGTGAAAGTATAAACACAAAATGAGAATAAAGATATTGTGGAATATCCATGAAGCCTATTCCATATGTTTACCCTATTCTGAAAGGAGGCTGGACATGACCCAAGTGTGATGTATGCATATTGGGACATAATTTGTACAACCGGTGTCCATTGTTTGCTTTGGTAGCACATATACTAAAATTGGACTCATGCAGAGATTAGCATGAATTAAAAACTAGAAGTAGGGGGCTGGAGAGATGGCGCAGCGGTTAAGAGCACTGACTGCTCTTCCAAAGGTCCTGAGTTCAATTTCCAGCAACCACATGGTGGCTCACAAACCATCTGTAATGAAATCTGACGCCCTCTTCTGGGGTGTCTGAAGAGAGCAATGGAGTACATATACATAAAATAAATAAATAAATCTTTAAAAAAAAAAAAAGAAAAGAAACTAGAAGTAGATCTGTCTTAGCTGCCATTTTATGACTGTGATGAAACATCATAACCAAGGCAACTTGCAAAAGGAAGCATTCAATTAGAGGCTTGCATATGGTGTCAGAGCGTTCATGGCCATCATAGCAGGGAGCATAAAGACAGGCAGGCATGGTGCTGGAACAGTAGCTGAGAGTTTACTTCTGATTCACAGGAGGGAGAGAGAGAGAGAGAGAGAGAGAGAGAGAGAGAGAGAGAGAGAGAGACTCACATGTATCATGCCCCCACCCAGTGACATATCTCCTCCAGCAAGACCACACCTCCCAATCCTATCTAAACAGTTCCACTCCTGGGACAAGGCATTTAAACATATGGACCCATGGTGGCCATTCTCACTCAAACTACTACAAGATCCTGAGAGGGAGAAATGTGGCCAAAAAATAAGTAATCCAAAATAATAAGGAATTTTTAATCGTAGAGTGACATAATGTATGTATTACTTTGTTAAGAATATTATTGGTGAGCCGGGCGTTGGTGGCGCACGCCTTTAATCCCAGCACTTGGGAGGCAGAGGCAGGCGGATTTCTGAGTTCGAGGCCAGCCTGGTCTTCAGAGTGAGCTCCAGGACAGCCAGGACTACACAGAGAAACCCTGTCTCGGAAAAAAAAAAAAAAAAAAAAAAAAAAAAGGAAAAAGAATATTATTGGTTTCCTGGTTTTCAAATAAAAACATGCTATTTAAAGGGGGTGAGGAGGGGAACAGTGTGGGAGAGGGATTTGGGAGAAGGCTGGGAGAGAGAGTGGAATTGGTGGGGGGCATCTCTGGGACTAGTCAGAGACCTGGATTGGGAGAGGCTCCCTGGAGTCTGCAGGGCGGCTGTAGCTGAGACACCATATGCAAGCCTCTAATTGAATGCTTCCTTTTACAAGTTGCCTTGGTTATGATGTTTCATCACACTGATAAAATGGCAACTAAGACAGTGGCCACTTCCTGTAGCCAGGCAGGACTTCCAGCGAAGGGAGGGGGACATCAACCCACCCACAAAACCTTCCATTCAACATTTGTTCTACCTACAAGATGCACAGGGATAACGAAGGAGCAGAGATTGAGGGAATGGCCAACCAATGACTGGCCCAACCTGAGA
Organism: Apodemus agrarius; assembly: GCA_964023405.1. Lineage (NCBI taxonomy): Eukaryota > Metazoa > Chordata > Mammalia > Rodentia > Muridae > Apodemus > Apodemus agrarius. The sequence continues at coordinate 63,258,524 of OZ030013.1, read as the reverse complement.
CCCAGCCCAGGGGAAAGAACTAACCCCAGACACTATTAATGATACTCTGCTATGCTTGCAGACAGAAACCTAGCATAACTGTCTCCTGAGAGGCTTCATCCAGCAGCAGATAGAAACAGATGCAGAGACCCACAACCAAACTTTAAATGGAGCTCTGGGGAGTCTTGTAGAGGAATTGGGGAAGAACTGAAGAAGCTGGAGGGGTCAAAAACACCACAAGAAGACCTAGAGAGTCAACGACCCTGGGCCCATGGGAGCTCACAGAGACTGAACCACCAACCGAAGAGCATGCAGGAACTGAATCTAGCTCTCTCTCTCTCTCTCTCTCTCTCTCTCTCTCTCTCTCTCTCTCTCTCTCTCTCTTTCTCGGTCTTCATGTGGATCCTCTAACAACTGGAGCAGGGGCTGTCTCTGACACTGTTGCCTGTCACTGGGTCCCCTTCCCCTAGCTGGTCTGCCTTATTGGGCCTCAGCGGGAGAAGATACACTTAGACCTGTTGTTACTTGATGTCCCAGGGCAGGCAGGTACCTACGAGGGGCTTCCCTTCTCTGAGGAGGAGAAGGGGAGGGGTGATGGGGGAGGGATTTGTGAGGGTAGGACTGCAAGTAGAGGAGGGGGGACTACAACCCAAATGTAAAGTAAATAAATCAATCAATTCATGGAAAAAAATAGTGTGAGAAAGAAAATACGGAGTAGGCTGGGTTTGCTGGTGCACGCCTTTGATCCCAGCTCTGAGAAGGTAGAAGCAGGTGAATCCCTGTGAGTTTTAAGTCGAACCGGGATACATTGAGAGACTGTATCAAAAATAAATTAAATAAACAGTGTAGAGGCACAAGTTCACACATGTATGTCTGTTTATATATATATATAAATATATATATATATATATATATAAGAATTACTAGTGTTTTGTTTTGTTTTGTTTTTTAGTTACTAGTAATTTAACAAAGTACTCAATGTGAAGGCAAGGACAGCTATGGAAACCTATGGGGTAAGGAGTGAGAACATTAACCCAGAGCACATAGACCTTTATTTTCCCAAAGCAAAGTGGGGGCAGGGGGACTTTTAGGGTCAGGGAATGAGTAGGACTAAATAATTTTGTTTTCTTTTTAAAATATGAGGTTGTGAGGGTGTCACGACTAAAAGAAACTGATGTGAATTTTCCATTCTGTTGAGTAGAAGGGGGGGTGTTAATTATGTATTGCCTAACTAATGCCTGCCTCTCTGGCAAGCTGCATTCCATAAAACCCATGATTCCTAGGCCAAATTTACTGATAGTAAATTATCTTCTTTCCCCTTCTGCTATAACAACGTGTGCCTGATGACTGATGTCTCTTTGACCTTTGAGGAAAGGTACTGGCGATTCTATCTGTCCTCACAGAGGCCCCAGGTGATCTGGCAATACCTGGGTGTTCACTGGCCTCTCGCATGAGCAGAACAGAGCTGGCTAGTCCTTTGATGTCTGCGATGGCAGTGGACAGCTGGGCATCACAGTGTTCCTGGGCATCCAGGCAGCACCACCCCCTTCCAAGTCTATCATGCAGGGAAACGTATCAATCGAGAATGTCTCAAAGTCACTAAAGTCCATGCTTCAGTGTTCCATAAAGGACTTCTACTTCTCCTCGTAAATGGTATCTCTTTGCCTTGTAAACTGTGCTTTAGGAAGCCAAGGGGTTGCAGACAGGGACAATAACCAGTAAATTATGGACTCCTGATCGAAGATGGTAAAACCCCAAGTCAGATTGCCCCGAGTGGATGCAAGACTTACCAACAAGCAGCATCACAGGACATCACGTAGGTTACCCTTTGAGCTTCTAGAGTGCTGGAAAGGTGGGGGTCCAGGTGCCTCTGTTTCAGTAACTTAGAAGAGGGAAGACCTGAACTTGGGCTTAGAGACAGACACCTCGCACTCCTAGAGCACTCCTTCCCCTCACTTGTCCTCTAAGTCTAGACTATGTGTCCTCTCTCGGGACCTCCACTCAGATCCCCAGGTCTCTGTTCATCCACCGTCCTGACGATGGCATCTTCAAAGTCTCAACATTGGGGATGACTCTGCACATAACTACAAGTTCTACCCACTGAAACCCCAAACAGGAGGAGCACCCTAGCAAGAATGGGCAGAAAAAGAATTCCTATTTTAGTGATGGAAAATCCCCAACTTGCAACAAATTCATCTGGAAACCTATGAAAATCATGGGGCTGGAGAGACAGTGTAACAGTTGAGAATTTGAGTTCAGTCCCCAGCATCCACCTCAGATTGTTCACAACCACCTATAACTCCAATCCCAGGGGAACTGGCGCCCCCTTCTGGCCTCTTCAGGCACCTACACTCATGTGCACATTCCCATACAAAGGCACATACACCTTTTTTTTTTTTAATTTAAAGTTATAAAGATCACTATCAAGGATATAGACATACTTCATAGTTTCTAAAGTTGGGGTGCCTCTGACTTCTGTAAACCTTCCCTGGGCCCCTCAGACTAATCTGGTATCTGCTATGTCTCATAAGAACCCAGTAGTTAAGTCATTTACTTGGTCAGAAATATGTTCCTGTTGTCCTTCCATTGGCTTCTGTGCCGTGTACCTCTGTGTGCTTTGTAACATCTTAACTCTTCCTGCGTAACTCTACAGCCGGGACGTGTGAGCAATTTGTGTTCACTAAGATTTTTGATATAAAAGTTAGTTGACCTCATTAGGTTTTTCAATGATAATTGAAGCTCCCCCTCCCCCCCCCGCCCCAAGTACATAGCCTATGTATAGTTTTGAATCCCAATGTCTATTCCCCCAAACTCTGACAGATCAGCATGATGTCACATCAAGTGTTCCTCTTCCCATTACCAGAAAATGAGGGGAATATTTTCCCTCTGTAGGTGAGGCCTTAACTGGCATAGCTCCTGAAACCGCGAGAAGACACAGGTTGTAGGCTGCATGTTTCCTCAGTTTCTCAGGACTGTTGCTTCCCTCCCGTCTCTGTGTTTACCATCCGAGCCCACACCCAGCCAGTGTTTCATAAACGTGCTTAAACCAAATGACAGTCATGCCCGTTGCATGCCGCCTCCTGGTACAAAACCTCATTGGAACACAGAAATGTTCTTACTATTGAAAGGTTCAATAACCATGCGACAACTTACAGCTCCTGGGCCAAAACCACAGAGAGGCTCTCCTCACTGCAGCCTCTGGCTCTCATTAGCCTCCCTCCTCCGCTATGAGGGTCCTGCTCTCAATCCTGGGGGTCCTCACCTTGTTATCCATAGTTCCTCTGGGTAAGACAAAAGCTTTTCATTCATATGAAAATAGAGGTGGAGGAGATTCAGGGTGTGTAAGAAATTTGAGGAGTGGAGAAAAGGAAGCCGGGCAGTTAGCAGGTGGGAGAGGGCAGATGGGGCGCATCCTCTGCCTTCGTCCTGGGGTCACAGAACGCTGCCCACGGGAGGCAAAGGCCTGTGTTATGTGTTTCTCTTAAAGTCAGTTGAAACTCATGGTTTTACTTAATCTGTGTGGGAATTATCTAAGGTAGGTAGGAACGCAGGCTCCGCCTCGATTCATTTTTAATGTTTATTAGCACTTATTAGTTATGCATAGTAATAGGTTTCATTGTGGCACTTCCGTACATGCACACGACATGGTTTGGGTATATTCAATCGCTCATCTTGTCCCCATCTCAAAGCCCCCTTCCTCTTGCCAGCCAGCCTCCTCCTACCTCTGCCTGCATGGGTTGTTTTGTTTGGTTTCAGGGTGTTGTTTTGGTCTTGGATTGTTAGTTTGTTTGAGATGGTGGATTCCCTTGGGTTTGGGGTTTTTGTTTTGGTTTAGATAGTAGTATAATTACATCTTTTCCCTCTTCCCTTTTCTCCCTCAAACCCTCCCATACACCCCTCCTTCCTCTCTTTCGCATTCGTAGCTTCTTTTTTTTTTAAATTAATTGTTGTTGCATAGGTATTAGGAATGTGTAACTGTAAATGCATATATATTGGTAAATATAACCTGTTCAGTCTGTTTAATGTTACTCGTATGTATGCTTTCAGGGCTGACAGTTTGGTACTGGGTAACCAACCGTGTGCCCTTTCCCAGGGAAGACTGCTCCTCCCACCCGCAGCACCCCCTGGTTGCCTGTAGTTCTTTGTGTAGAGGTCTCTCCCCGTGGGCCTCCCCCTCCACAGGGGCGTGTCTGGTACTGTTGTCCTTGCTCAGCTCCTGTTTAGGCAGTCATGTCAGTGAGACTTTGTGGGTGTAGTGTCTGCCTTTACTAGGAGACACAATTTCATAGCAAAACCCCTGCTTCCCTGGCACTTAGAATCTTCCCATCCCATCTTCCCTGTCTCCTGAGCCTTCAGTGCTGGAGTGTTGTATAGATTTATCCCTCGGAGCCAGGCTCCACAACTCAGCCTTCCGATTGGTTGTGGTTTTCTATAGTGGTCTCTGTTTATGTCATTAATTAATCCATTCATTCATTGATTAATTAATGAATTAATTAATTAATTTAGGGCTTCCTTTGTTCCTTCCGTGTGTGTGTGTGTGTGTGTGTGTGTGTGTGCGTGTGTGTGTGTGTGCGCGCGCGCGCGCGCGCGCGCGCGCGCATGTTCCAATGAGTCCCATTAGAGTTGTTTATAGAAGAATGTGTCAGAGTTTGTTTGCAGGAACACGGGAAGATTACCAGTGGTTATTCCACTGAAGAAAATGTTTCTCCCTCCCCCATCAACTATTAGCTGAGTATAAATACTCGGAAAGGGGTGTGACCCAGTAGTCCCACCCTCTGATGACAGGATATTGATGGGCCCACATAGGAATTTTGTGCAGGTCATCATAGATGCTGGGAGGTCACCATGTCAGACCCAGAATTCAGTCTCCCTCTTTTCTCTCCCTCTCCCTCTCCCTCTCCCTCTCCCTCTCCCTCTCCCTCTCCCTCTCCCTCTCCCTCTCCCTCTCCCTCTCCCTCTCCCTCTCCCTCTCCCTCTCCCTCTCCCTCTCCCTCTCCCTCTCCCTCTCCCTCTCCCTCCCCCTCCCCCTCTCCCTCTCCTTCTCCCTCTCCCTCTCCCTCTCTCTTTCCCTCCCCCTTTCCCTCTCCCCTTTCCCTTCCCCCTCCACTCCCCCTCTTCTCCCCCCCCTCTCTCTCACACACACACACACACACACACACACAATCCTTGCCCCCTTCCACAATGATCCCTGGGCCCTAGGCAGGAGGGGGGCTATTGATCCAGATGTCCCTCTTACAGATGGGTATCCCACTGTCATTTACTCTCTGTACTGTGACCATCTTTGCAGTCACAGATATCAGCCCAGCGCAGAGAGAAGCTTCCCTGCCAGACTCTGACAGCAGCACTGATCCGTGGGCCTAAGCAGCTATTTAGAGGGTATTGATGAGTCTGTCATGTCCATTAGCGAAACAGCAGCAGCCTTCCACTAGGGCCGACCACCTCCCCAGCCACTGGCTTTTGACCAGATTTGCAGCACCAGGTGTGTTCACAGGACCAGCCTTCCCGTGAGTCAGGAACAAATCTCATTTGAAAATGGTTGTCTGTCTGTGTGGCAGACCTGCTGCTATTGCATCAGAGGGCTTAGTCACGGAGCTGATGGCTGAGTAAGACTGTTGATGACAACCCTTCCTGGAAGCCTGCACACCTTTCCGCACTGTGAGGACGAACCAGTGAGAAGCAGCTTCATCGCTGTCTCGGCCTGGTGTTCTACCTCCTGTGCTGAAGGCTCGTGGCACTGTCAGGGTCTTGCCATCCAGTTCTGGCGGGCAATCAACAACAGTTTCACCTCAATTATTAACCAAGTGCTAAATAATCCATTTAATCTTCCAAATTTAAGTTTAAAAACCTACCAGTATTAAATAACAAATACCTATACCTGGATTTTCATTATGGTCTGTTGATTTGTCTTTTTGAATGCACACTGGCTACAATTAAAATTTTCCCTGACCATTGGTGTTGCTTTCTATTTTTATTGAGAGCTAATTTACTCTTGTCAAGTTTGCCCTCAAGTAGTTTCAGTGTGTTTGTAAGTTATGCAGCGACTGCCACTCTCCGTTCCAGACACTCTTCCTTCTCCCTCTCCTGATGCCCTGGAAGTCTCTCCCGCTCTGGACCTTGAATATAGACACAGCAATACAACCTATGACCCTCTGGTCTGGCTTCTTCCACTTGGAACAATGTTTCCAAGTTCGTCTCTGCCTCAGTTCATCACTCATTCTGTTACTGAACACTGTGGCGCTGGACTGCAGAGATGGCTCGGTGGTTGGGAGCACCGGGTTGACTCCCAGCATCTACCTGGCGACTCACAAGCCTCTGACACTTCTGTATGATACGTGGCACATCCTCCGTGATAACAGAGGGAGAGAAAGGCATTCTTCTCTGTGTCACCAAGAAAGGTCCCCAAACTATTCCCTAACTAGGGAGTTGGAGACCAGTTTGCCTGGTCATATTTATGTGTAGGGCATCATGCCTGGTCATATTTATGTGTAGGGCATCATGAAGAACAGTCAGACCACACAGCACTATAGCAGCAAGGACAGATGAGCGCATGCCCCCTGATCACGCGTGTCTGTGAGCTGTCGCCTACTTTGGTCATTCTGCTCCAGACTTCATGTAAATGGGACTGTGTTTATGTGCTTTTTGTGTTTGCAAAATTTTACCCCACACTACATCCATGAAATGCATCTGTGCCTCTCTACGAAGCCGTGCGTAGCTCTGCTTCATGGGGTTGTGATACTGTGTAGTATTCTGTTATATATCCCAGGATTCTTAGGATTCAACATGAACAAATGAACAAGTGTGATAAGCCACATTAACAGACTGAAGGACAAAAGCCTTTTCGGTAGATGGAGAAAGGGCATTTGACAAAATTCAGTGTCCTTTATACAGTAAAATCTCTCAACAGATTGTGTGTAAAGAGAATAAATACACTGCGACACAGTAAGTAAAGCCTGCATATAGCAGGCCCGTAATATTCAACATGAAAACTTGAAGACTTCTAAGATCAGAGACAGAGTGCCACCTCACAGTTTGCATTAACCTGGGACTAAAAAAAAATCCTAGCCAGGGCAGGTAGGAAAGCAAAGGGAACAACAGCCATTAAAAATGAAAGGAGGTCCAGCCGCCTCCGAGGGTGTGCCCCGGGGCCCATCCAGGCATCGCTTCTCCCGTTCCTGGATCTCCCTCCCCGGCTTCCCTCCCTCTTCACTTATTTGATAGTCTCCACCCTGCATAGACGTTTTGTTTATTCTAGATTCTGCATACGACAGAGAACATGCAAGGCTGGGCATGGAGACATGCCTGTCATCTCAGCCCTTTGGAGGCTGGGACAGGAGAACTGATGGGCATGAGTTCAGACATAACCTGGGCTACATGATAAGGACCTGCCATTCAAGCCTACAGAGTGAGATTCTGTTTCAAGCTCCAAAGAGGGACGAAGGGGAAGCATTCAGTGCTTCCTTTCTGGTCCGGAGGCTCTGCTTGACGTGGTCTTTTCATTTACGTTCCTGCTGACGACATCCTCCTGTCCTTCCTACCCTGACCCATTTCATTAACCGCTCATCTGTGCACAAGCACATAGGCTGATCCCACATAGCTGCTACAAATATATCTGAAATACTTTTGCTTCAAGAATTAACCTGCTTTTTTTCCACCATAGGTAGAAATGTATAATAAATAATTCTGTCCCTTCTCGGTGACTGCCACATTAACCTACCTTTTCCAGAGGAAATCATCCTTTGTCTGTGTTCAACTTCTTTGTGTTTTCTCTCGCATTCTTTTTTTTTTTTTTTTTTTTTTTTTTTTTTTTTTGGTTTTTCGAGACAGGGTTTCTCTGTGTAGCCCTGGCTGTCCTGGAACTCACTCTGTAGACCACGCTGGCCTCAAACTCAGAAATCCGCCTGCCTCTGCCTCCCAAGTGCTGGGATTACAGGCGTGCGCCACCACGCCCAGCTTTCTCGCATTCATTTTTAATGTTACTTTTCTTATATTCTGGGAATGTTCGCTATTCTTTTCTTAAGTCATGAACTATTTTAAACAACAAAAAGTAATAACTAAAGGGGGCTAGAGAGATAGCTTGATGGTTGGGTGCCCTGGCCACTCTTGCACAGAACCTGACTTCAATTCTCAGAACCTACATGTCCGATCACCATCATCTGTAACTGCAGGTTCGGGGGCTCTGACACATTCTTCTGGCCTCTGTGCGCACCAGGCATGCACATGGTGAGCAAACGTGCATGCAGGCAAAGCATTCACACACATCAGGTAAAGCTTTTAAAATTAAATTAGAACTAAAAACAAAAATTAAAGACAAAGGAGCTGGAGAGGTGGCTCAGCCCTTAAGACACTGTTTTTGCAAAGGGTCTGAGTTTAAGTCACAGCACCCACGTCAGGTGGCTCACCACCACCTGTAACTCCAGTTCCAGGGGGTCCAACATCCTCTGCTGGACTTCATGGGCATCTACACAAATGTGGCAGGCAGGCAGGCAGACAGACAGACAGACACAGTTTTTTCATTAATGTATTTATTCACTTTATATCCTGACAGTAGCCTCCTCCCTCTTCTTCTCCTAGTTCCATCTTCACGAGCTCCCATCCCCCATTCCCTCCTCCCCTTCTCCTCAGAGAAACGGAGGCCTCCCATAGGTGCCAACCTGCCCTAAGACACCAAGTCACAGCAGGACTAAATATATCCTCTCCCACTGAAGCCAGACAAGGCAGCCCAGCTAGGGGAAGGGGATCCAAACGCAGGCAACAGAGTCAGAGACAGCCTCTGCTCTAGTTAGTAAGGGACCCACATGAAGACCAAGCTGCCATACACAAATTTTTAAAGTAGGAAAATGAATCCTTTAAAAAAAATAACAACCACCCCCCAACCCGCGCACGCACGCGCGTGAACAAACATACAAGAAATAGTAGCAAATAAGCAATATGGTGAAACGTATTTGTCTCCTGTTTTTCAAAGCCAGGAGCCTCCTGGAGAATCAGGAGTGTTTTTCAAAGCACCTCCACTGCAGGATGAAATGCAAAGCTAGCGAATACGCCATCAGATACTGTGAGGACTGGTCCATCTGCTGTCGGGTGAAGAAGAAGGAAGTCAAGAAGAAGAAGATGTGGTGACGCGTTGAGCTCCCTCCTCTTAGACTCCAGGGGAAGGCACCAAAAGTATATCTAAGTTCCTTGTCTACCTATGAATAAATGGCATGACGAGTAAAGGGGACTTCACGACAGTTTCATGCTTAGTTGGCCACGTGCATATAAATACACGTCTTATCACACAGTGAGTCTATTTTCATGTGTATAACTTTCGGCAGATTGTGTTTTCAACTATATACTCCATCATTGCAAGGTTGGCCTTGGCAGTGCTAAATCAAATCAGTGAGTTATTAAGGGGGGGGAGAAATTAAAGAATATTGGGAAGAAGGGCTCAGCAGGAGGCGGAGAGGAAAAGAAAAAGGAGCAGGGGGAATCTTCTTAGAACTTCTTTGATTTCTTTTTTCAGAGACTTTAAGTTTTTGTCATACAGATCTTTCACTTGTTTGGTTAGAGTCACACCAAGATACTTTATATTATTTGTGGCTATTGTGAAGGGTGTCATTTCCCTAATTTCTTTCTCAGCCTGTTTATCCTTTGAGTATAGGAAAGCTACTGATTTGTTTGAGTTAATTTTATATCCAGCCACTTTGCTGAAGTTGTTTATCAGCTTTGGGGTTCTCTGGTAGAGGTTTTTTTTTTTTGGGGGGGGTCACTTAAGTATACTATCATGTTGTCTGCAAATAGTGATAGTTTGACTTCTTCCTTCCAATTTGTATCCCTTTGACTTCCTTTTGTTGTCTAATTGCTCTAGCTAGAAATTCAAGTTCTATACTGAATAGATATGGAGAGAGAGGGCAGCCTTGTCTAGTCCCTGATTTTAGTGGGATTGCTTCAAGTTTCTCACCATTTAGTTTGATGTTGGCTACTGGTTTGCTTTTACTATGTTTAGGTATGGGCCTTGAATTCCTGATCTTTCCAAGACTTTTAACATGAAAGGATGCTGAATTTTGTCAAACACCTTTTCGGCACTGAAGGCTCAGGAGACAGGGAAGATGGGATGGGAAGATTCTAAGTGCCAGGGAAGCAGGGTTTTGCTATGAAATTGTGTCTCCTAGTAAAGGCTTATAAGAATGATCCAAGTCATTCTTAATGACTGAAAATGTTGTCACTATTTCTATATTCAGTGAAAATTCAGCTTTTAATTACTGGGGAATTTGACAATTCTGGCAAAGGCAGAGCTGACTTTCTTGATTTAAATAAGAAGCAAATGTTTAACTGGTGAAAATAAGAATGCGCTCCAGTAAAGAATGTGCTATCTAAAAATCCAGTTTCTGTCTCATAAATAAATTAATAGTCCTTCTGCAGTCTCTGTTTAAAATAAATATAATATTCACAGAGCCATGATAGCCCATGAAGAGTGTATTTTTTATCAATTTTTCACCCACTTGTGTTTCAACTTTAATTAATAAAATTCAATACGTTTTATTCCTTAATCATAAAAGCCCGCATAAGGTATTGGTGTTCTGTTCAGGGAAATTTCTCCTGTGCCCATGTGCTTGAGGCTCTTCTCCACTTTCTTTTCTATTAGTTTCAGTGTGTCTGATTTTCTGTGGAAATCTTTGATCCTCATGGATTTGAGCTTTGTATAAGGAGGTAAGAATTGATCGATTCGCATTCTTTTGCAAGCTAAACACCAGTTGAACAAGCACCATTTGTTGAAAAGGCTATCTTTTTTTCCACTGGATGGTTTTAGCTCCTTTGTCAAAGATCAAGTGGCCATAGGTGTGTGGTTCATTTCTGGGTCTTTAATTCTATTCCATTGATCTACCTGCCTGTCACTGAGTTGGGATTTTGATGGGGATTGCTTTGAAGCTATAGATTGCTTTTGGCAAGAAGGCCATTTTTTTCTATATTAATCCTGCCAATCCATGAGCATGAAATGACCATGAGGTTTTATTTCTTTTTTTTCCTGGATATATTCTTTATTTACATTTTATTTTACTTTTCCTGGTTCCCCGTCCACCAAAGGTCCTATATGCCCTTTTCCCTTCCCCTGTTCTCCCATCCACCCCTTCCCACTTTCCTGTTCTGGTATTCCCCTACACTGATGCATTGAGCCTTTCCAGAACCAGGGTCCACTCCTTCCTTCTTCTCAGACATCATTTGGTATTTGGATTGTGTCTTTGGCGTTCCAAGATTCTAGGCTAATATCCACTTATCAGTGAGTGTATACCATGGGTATTCTTTTGAGTCTGGGTTACCTCACTTAGTATGATGTTCCCCAGCTCCATCCATTTCTCTAAGAATTTCATGAATTCATAGTTTCTAATGGCTGAATAGTACTCCATTGTGTATATATACCACATTTTTTGTATCCATTCCTCCGTTGAGGGACATCTGAGTTCTTTCCAGCTTCTGGCTATTATAAATAAGGCTGCTATGAACATAGTGGAGCATGTATCCTTATTACATGCTGGGGAATCTTCTGGGTATATGCCCAGGAGTGGTATGGCAGGGCCCTCCGGAAGTATCGTGTCCAGTTTTCTGAGGAACCACCAGACTGATTTCCAGAGTGGTTGTACCAGCTTGCAATCCCACCAGCAGTGGAGTAGTGTTCCTCTTTCTCTGCATCCTCGCCAACACCTGCTGTTTCCTGAGTTTTTAATCTTAGCCATTCTGACTGGTGTGAGGTAAAATCTCAGGGTTGTTTTGATTTGCATTTCCCTAATGACTAATGATGTTGAACATTTCTTAAGGTGCTTCTCAGCCATCTGAAGTTCTTCAGGTGAAAAGTCTTTTTTTAGCTCTGTACCCCATTTTTTGATAGGGTTATTTGCTTTTCTGGGGTCTAACTTCTTGAGTTCTTTGTATACATTGGATATTAGCCCTCTGTCAGATGTAGGGTTGGTGAAGATCTTTTCCCAATTTGTTGGTTGCCGATTTGTCCTTTTGACAGTGTCTTTTGCCTTACAGAAACTTTGTAATTCTATGAGGTCCCATTTGTCTATTCTTGATCTTAGAGCATAAGCTATTGGTGTTCTGTTCAGGAACTTTCCCCCTGAGCCAATTTCCTCAAGGTTCTTCCCCAGTTTCTTTTGTATTAGTTTCAGTGTGTCTGGTTTTATGTGGAGGTCCTTAATCCACTTGGAGTTGAGCTTAGTACAAGGAGATAAGAGTGGATCAATTCTCATTCTTCTGCATGCTGACCTCCAGTTGAGCCAGCACCATTTGTTGAAAAGGCTATCTTTTTTCCACTGGATGTTTTCAGCTCCTTTGTCGAAGATCAATTGGCCATAGATATGTGGGTTTACTTCTGGGTCTTCAATCCTATTCCATTGATCCAACTCCCTGTCACTGTACCAATACCATGCAGTTTTTAACACTACTTCTCTGTAGTATAGCTTGAGGTCCGGGATACTGATTCTCCCAGAAGTTCTTTTACTGTTGACAATAGTTTTAGCTATCCTGGGTTTTTTGTTATTCCAGATGAATTTGAGAATTGCTCTTTCTAACTCTATGAAGAACTGAGTTGGGATTTTGATGGGGATTGCATTGAATCTGTATATTGCTTTTGGCAAGATTGCCATTTTAACTATATTAATTCTGCCAACCCATGACCATGGAAGATTTTTCCATTTTCTGAGGTCTTCTTCCATTTCTTTCTTCAGAGACTTGAAGTTCTTGTCATACAGATCTTTCACTTGTTTGGTTAGAGTCACACCAAGATACTTTATATTGTTTGTGGCTATTGTGAAGGGTGTCATTTCCCTAATTGCTTTCTCAGCCTGTTTATCCTTTGAGTATAGGAAGGCTACTGATTTGCTTGAGTTGATTTTATAACCAGCCACTTTGCTGAAGTTGTTTATCAGCTGTAGGAGTTCTCTGGTAGAATTTTTTTGGGTCACTTAAGTATACTATCATATCATCTGCAAATAGTGATAGTTTTACTTCTTCTTTTCCAATTTGTATCCCTTTGACTTCCTTATGTTTTCGAATTGCTCTAGCTAGTACCTCAAGTACTATATTGAAAAGATATGGTGAGAGGGGGCAGCCTTGTCTAGTCCCTGACTTTAGTGGGATTGCTTCAAGTTTCTCTCCATTTACTTTGATGTTGGCTACTGGTCTGCTGTAAATTGCTTTTACTATGTTTAGGTATGGGCCTTGAATTCCTGTTCTTTCCAAGACTTTTAGCATGAAAGGATGCTGAATTTTGTCAAATGCTTTTTCAGCATCCAATGAGATGACCATGTGGATTTTTTCTTTGAATTTGTTTATGTAGTGGATTACATTGATGTATTTCTGTATATTGAACCATTCCTGCATCCCTGGGATGAAGCCAACTTGATCGTGGTGAATGATCGTTTTGATGTGTTCTTGGATTGGGTTGGCAAGAATTTTATTGAGTATTTTTGCATCGATGTTCATAAGGGAAATTGGTCTGAAGTTCTCTTTCTTTGTTCCTGTGCTTATTTTGGTTGGGAGACTTTCAATGACTGCTTCTATTTCTTTAGAGGTTATGGGACTGTTTAGATGGTCTATCTGATCCTGATTTAACTTTAGTATTTGGTATCTGAAAAATTATCCATTTCATTCAGATTTTCCAGTTGTGTTATATATAGGCTTTTATAGCAGGATCTGATGATTTTTTTTTTGAATAACACAAATTAAATACAAAGAAGCATCTTTTGGCTAAGGGTATGATTAGCTACATAGACAATCTCAAGACATCTATTCAAAACAACTAGGGGAACTAAGAAGTAAGTTCATGCCTGGCAGTGGTGGTTCACACCTTTATTCCCATCATTTGAGAGGCAAAGAGGCAGAGACAGAGGCGGAGGCAGATGGGTCTCTGAGTTTGAGGCCAGCCTGGTCTACAGAGCTAGTTCCAGGACTGCCAGAGCTACATAGAGAAACCCTGTGTTGAAAAAATCAACTGTATTTCTAGAAAAACATCCATTAATAGTAGCACTACTTATTTTAACATAGAGAGATTGTAAGGCTTACAAGCTTAGAAAATTATGGGAATCACGAATCCGTTGCAAAGCCCATCTCCAAGGTTACATACGCAGTAAAGATTCTGGGAGATGCTTCGGTGGACCTCTCTACAGGTTTTCAGGAAGCTACAGGGATGCAGCTTTCTTGAGTCATCCTGCCTGAGGGTCTGTCCCAAACCCTGTAAGAAACTCCAATAAACTCATTGGCTCATCAATGTTGGCCAGAATCATCTCTTGGTTGTGTCATTGATGCTTTGTCTGGGGCAAACAGATATCCACTTTCATATCCCTAGAAAATGTCTCAGAACAGTTAGAGCCTGAACTCAGGCAAACAAAACCAAAGATGGAGTAAGGAGGAGCCCTCGCATGGTGCCTGCCATAGGTGATAATCCTGTGTCTCAGGCTGATCTGTTTGGAGGTGAAGCAATCATGAGGGCAAACCCACTTTGGCTGCTGGTACTGAATGTCATGACTTGTTGCTGAAGCGGCAGCTGTATGATCTCTGTTATGAGACATGCAACCAATGTCAAGTTGTCTGCACACAAAGCATCTCAGAATGCCATACAGACACACAACATATTGTGGTGCAGAGAAAGAGAAGTCTGACCTTCTCTCTGTTGCACCTTTTGCTTTATTGGGACACTCAGCAGAACAGAGGATGTTCGCTATATACAGAGTGGCATGCTTCCTTAATAAATGGAGTCCGCCACACAGATACATAGATGTGAAATCTGTGGGTCGATACATACACAGGGGGCCTTGATAATAGCCCAAGATAGGAAACTATGATAATTGGAGAACAGTCTGCGTCTGAGCTACTTGAATGGAAGAAGGCTTTTAAACAGAAGTGAGAGAGTCCTTCACAGACAGCCTGGCCTGTGAGATCATAGGGTATGATGGCAGATGGAATCAGTCTGAGGACTGAGACAAAAGCTGGGTAGTGAAAGAGTGCCTCCTACCAGCCATTCTGAACACTTGGTTAGTGCTGGCTGTGGTCGGGATGAATGGACGTTGCTGAGAAAGCTGGACATGGGAGGGGCAGCATTTGGTTTCCAGGGTTGCTTGACCTGGCAGAGAATGAAGTGTAAGTTAACTCATGGGGCTTTGGGAGGGATGCAGGGCTTCAGCTGCTTTGCTGAAGTTCACAGTGGGATATGACTGTCACGAGACACAACCGGCCGTGGGACATTGACTCACTGGGACTGGCACATAAATTGGGTTTTAGGTGCTAAAGAGCTCAAGATGAAACGGGGGCAGGGAAGCCAGATGATGGAGCCTGCATGGGTTTCAAAGGCAAATGTGACAAGATTTGTATTGAGCACGAGTTCCCAAGGAAAAATTTTTGAGAGAAAAGCCAAGTACCAAGCTAAGGAGTCTCTGAAAGGCTTTAAAGCCTGGGCAGTGATTTACCAGGGGAATGAAAGAGGGAGTGAATGCCAGGGCAGAACACGTTTAAAGAGTTGTTTTCCACAGAGAATACTTGATATAAATATTTCCTCTGCCAAAAATATGTCTACTTGGGGCGGGGCACAGTTGTTTGTCCAGTCTGGGACCATTTCACAGCCAGGTAAACCTGGAGAGTCGACAGTCCCGGAAGCAACCCGTCAGAATTGAGAGGTGACCCCAGGAGGAAGCATGGCTATCCAGAGCACCGTCATGAGGACGCACAGGGAAAGCTCCTGCACACTGTCCCTCCATCGTGTACCAACAGGAATTCGGTCTCAGGTTTACACCATCGGCTCCTTGGTCTCAGACCTTTGGACTGAGGCTGAGTTAGAGTTCCCTCAGTTCCCAGCTTGTGGATGGAAGGGGCCTCCTGATCTTCTCAGTCTCTCGAATCACAGGGCTTAAGTTTGCCAAATAAACATACGAACAGATGATCAGAATGCTTAATCGTTAGGGAATCACGAAGGTCACAATGAATTAACACTACATATACTAGTAAGGGTAATTTTTTATTTAACTGAAAATATTAAGTACTGGTAAGAATGATGACCAACTAATACTCCTTGCTGGTGGAAATGCAAAATAGTGTAGTTTGGAAAATAAGATATATATATATATATATATATATATATATATATGTATGTATATATATGCATATATATATACATATATATATATTTACATATCTTAATAACCTTATTCCTAGTCTGTAACATGTAATTATTAAAAAGCAATCCACGCTAAAGCCGGCTATGCACCAGCAGTAGCGGTCTCCCTGCCCCTCTGGCTATCTCCAAGCATTGGTCCGCCCTGTTTCCCAAAGGATGCTGCTGCTGAACCGCTCATCTGCCAGGCCATCTGCCCCCTGCTGGCCCCTGCAGCTATCCTGCCAAGACTGGCAACTGCTGGCTCTAAACCCCTAGCCCCGTTAAGTGAAGACTTCAGAGGCTTGTAATTTATCAGCCTTATTTATAACAGTAAATCCTCAACCCCCAAAATGCCCACACAGAGAATTCAAAACTCAATTGATATAAATACAAGCTGCCCACCTAGATGGGGGACAAGTGTACCCTACATTACTCTATTGTCCTTCTATGTTATCTATAGCTACCTGTGACTCTTTCAAGGCACATGGATCAGGTTCGTCTTCCTCCATCTTCTTTCTCTGTCCTTCTCCCCTCTCTCTGTCTCTCTGACCACTCTCTAAAACTTTTAGCCCTGCCTTCTTTTTCCATTGCCCAATCACAGGCTCTAGGCATATATTTCACTTGACCTCGCCTGTTTACAGACAGCAATATACATCCCTCCCCCTTTGTCCAATTAAAAGGCTCTTTTCTCTCAGATAGAAATTGAGCACAACTATTACCACTCTGTAATTTGTAGCGTATAAGATACACCTAATACCTTGTTCATCATTTTTGTCAATTAAATAAAGTAATCTGTCATCTATCCTAACTCAAAAAGGCTTATAATTTTATATCTGACTTATGTCCTGGTTTTCGATTGTATATCATCTGAAAATCATCCTCTCAAATCTTTATCATCTTTCTCAGTGCTATATAGCTTGGGTTGGCTATGAGACTACAACCAGTCTTCATTCCCATCATAAATCGAGAACAACTAATATTACCTAAAAATATAAAAAGCACAAAACATAGCTTCTAATACTTAATTTATTGAGACCACTGACCACCTGGACAGTCCCTCATTCCTCAAAATGTTGGCGCATCAGTCTCCAGCCTTCTGGCCCGGACATCTGACAGACCTTTGTAATGCAGAATTTTGAAGGACTGATTACCCTGTCCTGGCAGAGATTATCTGTCAACTATTCACATAGTGTGTCTTTTTTCTGGACAGTATTTTGTCTGTAGACGAACTGAGGCAATTCTTGCCTAGTGGCTGTCTCAATACAACTACAGCAACTCCACTGATGCTCAGTTTCTTCTTTGAAGCCAAGAAAAGGGTGCTGTCAGGAGCAGACATGTCTCTAGTCAAATGATCTTTAATAAAGAAATGGCCATAAACGACACATTCAGCATCAGAAGCCTTTGAAGACTATCTACACAAAGCATTTCTGAACCGTTAAGCCTTGACTGCTCTCAGTCATTTCTAACTGAAATATCTTGAAAACACCCTAACAGTCAACACAGAGCCATGAATTTGCTATCTGGCCCTTAACTTGTATGCTTAATCATCTAAGATCAGTTCGTAATGGCGGTTAGAGAAGGACTGGGCCTAAGCTTTGTAAACTTAAATGTGTTGTATTGGCACAATGCCTATATGAGAGTAACAATATTCATCTCAATTTTATATCAATAAAAAATTCATACCAATAAAAACCTTAACTTTGTATCAATTGAATTCTGTATCAATGTAAGAGATTATAACTTCAACTTTGTATCAATGATAAAGATTTCTACCAATTTGGACATAGCTGTGTAATATAAAACATGTATTTTCTCACCAACCTGGAGATAGAAAAATACAGATAGAGGTAGATGCTCAGAAACATCTTTATATCTGTCCCAAACTCACAAGTTACTTGATATTTTTTATCTGTTAATTGGATGTACATTGTAAGTTGGTTTTCTTTGATACAAAGGAGTAATCCCCATGGGTCTAATCTGGTATGCAAACAGATTGGAGGTGGCCACTCACCCTAATAGGTTAGTGACGAAAATTAAAGTCCATTGTTCCTCTTAGAAGCATAGAGGCTGAGACACTGAGGAGTGAGCACAATTTTAAACACATGCAAATGAGCACTCGCTCTTCTCCAGGCTCAGCACAGAAAGAATGGACGTGATACCGAAGCCCCATCTTCTATCTGGAAGTGGTTTGTCTGCTTATCCCTAGACAATGCCTTCAGACGAGGTTCTAACTGGCCTGGGTGAGATTGCAGCAAAGCACCTATCTCATTAGAACACCCCCCTCAGTCAGAACTCCAATGAAGGGGTTAAAAAACACCACACAGCACCGAAACAGAAACTTCATAGTGGAATAATACAGTAACTGGACTGAAATCTTCAATGAGGAAGTATTATGAATTGCTGTCTGTTCTTCTGCCCCCTCAAAAGGGGCTCCTGTATTCAGGTGAGGTCAGGTGAAATCTTAATTAGTCAGATAAGACTAGAGCCCGTGATTGGTCAGTGGAAGGGAAGGCAGAGCTGAAAGTTTTAGAGAGGGTACCGGCACAGAGAGAGGCAGAGAGACGGAGCTGGAGACAGGAGAGACAAGATGGAACCTGTAGGAGAGGTTGACGAGCTGGAACCACGTGGTCCTAGGAGCCATAGTAACTGGGGATTTCACAGATAGACGACTGACTAATGTAGGGACCACCTGTCCAATCCAGGTGTGCAGCTTGTATCCATATCAGTTCAGTTTTGCGTTCTTTGTGTGGGGTTGAAGATTAAATCTGGTTGATAAGTTACAAGCTTCTGGAATTTTCATTTTACAGGATGAGGGGATTAGAGCCAGCCGGGTGGATGGCTTGGGAAGATCGGGGCAGTTTGGCAGCCAAGCTAGCTGTGGGAAGATGGCGGCTGGTGAGACCACCATTGCCCGGGCGTAGCCAGACTTAGCGTGGATTTTTTTTTTTTAAATAATCACATGCTACAGGGAAGTACAACGTCAGACGAGGTCAAGAAGAAGAAAAGATCAGCCAGCTTAGAGACGTTTCCCCGACAATCAAACTGAAACTAGAACAGGAAAAAGAATATAAAATTGTAAAGATGAATTATCATGAGATGTACGTACAGTACAGTCGGGCAGATATTGTGTTGAGAGTACTAGAAGAGCCAGGAAGAGTCAGAAAGCTTATACCGAAAAATAAGTGCAAGTTCTTCTAATTTTTTTTATTTTAAAAGTGTGTGTGTGTGTGTGTGTGTGTGTGTGTGTAATCCTTGCATCTAAGAATTCAATTCTACAAAACAAAAATTGGCAAATATGAAAGAAGTTGATGGCAATACAATATTAATAAAACGATTCCAACGTCCACTTTTCACAATGGATAGAAAATCCAGAAACCAAGCGTGGTGATGCATGCCTGTGGTGGCTGGAAATGAACCCAGGGCCTCACATGTGCTAGGCAGGCACGCTACAGACTGAGTTACATCCCCAGCACAACAGAAACATTTAAGTGATATGGTCATATTCAGCAGTTGAAAATAAACTTATTAAATGTCTTATAAACTGCAACATGCTCAATATTCCCATTTAGGTATTTTCCAAATGACTTTTATTTTTTACCATTTTTTACATCAAATTATGAACAAGCACATCGTGAATAAGGTAACACAGACAAGTGTTCTGACCTCCAGCTGTGCCCCAGTCACAAGCAAAGACATATGACCATTTAGTAAACATCTATTAATCAGAAGTGAAATGCAAATTCAATTAGCATGTATCACTAGTATACATACCCCAGGGTGGGGTAAGGGATAGAAAACAGTAGCCAGGATCCAGAATATTTGTAACAACATAGAGAATGGAAATTGGTGCCAGCAATCTGAAAGACAGAGGAGAGATTTCTGGGTCTGCAACGACATGTGGGTCCACTAAAGCCAAATGTAACCTATAAAAAAAAAAAAAAGAAAGAACGAAATATTTGTCACAACACTATAAAAGCCCCAAACTGGAAACTATAGATGCAATCATTTAACTACACAAGAATAGCCACAGACACACCATCTGACGTAATTCTGCACACTGCTGAGAAGTGAGTGCTGTTACATGGCACAATGGTATGCATTTCAGAGTCTGACCTAAAGAAGCCCAGCATGGGCTGGGAAGAGCTAGTTTAGTTGGAGAGCCCTTGCTTAGAATGAGCAAGCCCCTGGGCTCTGTCTGCAGCCCCACAAAAGTACATCTTGCTTTTTTTGTTTTTTTTAATTAGGTGCCACAGGAGTTTTAGTCTTTACTTTTTTATTGATTATCTTATTTATTTACATTTCAAATGTTGTCCCCCTTTCCAGCTTCCCCTTTGAAAAGCCGCTAGCCCACCCCTTCCCCATTGCTTCTATGAGGGTTCTCCCACTCCTGCCTTACTGCCCTAGATATGCTGGGGCATCAGGCCTTCACAAGACCAAGAGCCTTTTCTCCCATTGATACCAGATAAGGCCATCCTCCACAACATATGCAGCTGGAGCCGTGGGTCCCTCCATGTGTAGTCTTTGGTTGGTGGTTTAGTCCCTCGGTGTGGATGCTTGCAGCCAGCCATCATACTGAGCACGGGGACCCCAATGGAGGAGTTAGGGGAAGGACTGAAGGAGCTGAGGGGGTTTGCAACCCCATAGGAAGAACAATAATATCAACCATTCAGACACTGCCAGAGCTCCCAGGGACAAAAGTACATTTTAAAGAAGTAAGTACTAGATGACTACACTGTTAAAAGGTTAAAAATGGGTTCTGGGACTTTTCCTTTAGAAGCATCTTAGGAAATGTCCCTTACAGGGTAAAGAGAAAAGTACTGGTGACAAGGTATTTAAAGTATTTCCTAAAGGAAGGAAAGCAAGAAACACGCTATACAGAAAAACCGTCTGGCAGAAGCCATCGTTCTAAGAGGACGGATGGCACAACGGCAGCAAACTGGCTTGCTGTGTGTTCACCAGCCCTAGAGCACCACTCTGGGGACACACTCTGGGGACAAAGGAGTCAAGAGGATGCAAGGCGCAGTGTCCAGCAGTGTCTCAGAATTCCCAGAGGAACTGGCAGGAGGCCCCTGAGTACTCACAGTTACTTCACGAAGAGAACAGGCATCTCCTTTTTCTCTAAACAGCACAGGAATTGAGTACCACAGAAAATGTGATAAATTTCTTCTCCTTGACATTGACTCCTGCAAACGCCTTTTAGTTTCCAGCACAGATCGAAAATCCGTCTCACGTACATATTCACCCCACTTCTAACTGCAAACAGAGGGAAAGGGGTTTAAATACAGTTATTGTCCTCCAGTGTCACATGGCCAAGGATAAGTTAGACTTTCAGCACTTCATACATTTTAATAAGAAACTCTACATAATCAAATATATCCATCCTATCTTATGGCTACATACCCCTTCTAGTTACTTTGACCTCATCTTCCAGGGACTATATGAGGAGCCATTAGCTCCCATGATCCAAAATCACATGAGCCACTGATCACTCATATGCATGTGACAACAAGGTGTATTCAGCTTGCAGCTATTTTCAACATGGAAAGATCAGACAATGAAGAAGTTCCAGTGGCATACAGACTCTGTACCAGGAAACACGAGCCTCTCCCAAGAAGCTTTGGATTGCTAAAACTTGAGTCTTCCACCTGCCTCCTATTTGTGCTCGAAGAGTCCCATCATTCCACTCTGTCCCATTTCTGCCAACATCAGAAGCACCAGCTTTACCCACAGGCTTCACGGGTGCTCAAGAGTCAAATTCAGAACCAGTTTCTTCTCAGAAGAAAGCCATCTCTTGTTAGTGTCCCTGGCATCTTCTCTTCGTTCCCTACATCAGCCCACATCGTCCATCTCTGCTCATGTCTCTCCCTGTTTCTGCTTCTCTCCTCTCAGCACTACCTTCGTCTTCATCTTACAGAACCTCATAACCTAATTCCATAAGAAAAGGAGTCCATGGGCTGGAGAGATGGCTCAGCGGTTAAGAGCACTGACTACTCTTCCGAAGGTCCTGAGTTCAAATCCCAGCAACCACATGGTGGCTCACAACCATCTGTAAAGAGATCTGATGCCCTCTTCTGGTGCATCTGAAGACAGCTACAGTGTACTTAGATATAATAATTAATAAATTTTAAAAAAAAAGAAAAAAAGAAAAAAAAGAAAAGGAGTCCATTTTACCTGGTGGGACATAGGAGAGCAAGACAAAGAACACGAGGACCAACTGTAGGCTCCCCATAGTCAAACCAGTGAGCAGAGTCGGCTGAGGTGCAGAGAAGAGTCCCCCCTCTCTGTGCAGCTCTTTAGATATAAGGACTTGCATGGCTAGTGAACCTTTGGGGACAAGAACATCTGCTTGCTCCACTGAGCAGCCCAACAAACAAGATCGGACTTTGAAAACAACGTCTCATCCCTCACACCGGCTTGCTGCCAGCTGCTTGTGAGCTAGCCACCCAATTGACACCACACACGGTCTCGTTCCAAGCCCTACAGGGATTCAGTGTAAATGTCCTTCTATCTTCAGAGTGCACCCATTTAACAGATGCCTAGTATGCTTACAAACCTGCATGTCTAGCACATGTCATTGGTAATGTTGGGGATGGTTATTTTCATTCCTACACATACAAAACTCAGACGGGAATTCTCCCCATTTGAAAAACAAGTCCTCTGCATCATAACAGGAATAAAGAGTTTTCCCAAGTTCCTGCAAAGCATCAATGCCAAGAGCACAGTGTGCACACAGGGCTTCCTGATCCCTGGCATGTGAAAGTTGAAGACTGGCCTAAAATGATTCTGATTTGGTTGAAAGCATTTTAGAAAATAAGAGGTCCCCAAAGAGTGCAGGACAACCCCCATAATACCACCAGCACCCAGCACAATTCCAGAGAGCACACTGAGCCATGGTCTTCTAACCATGGCACGTGCTTAGGCGTGTGCTGGGCAGTGAGGGGTATGCACAGGAAGCTTGATAAACCGCCTTTTCATTGACACACTCACATATTCACATTCCCACCAGCAGCATCTTCTAAACCATCCATGAAAAGTACTAGTAGTCCTGACACAATTCTACTTCATGAAATGCCTGAGAAATAAGAATCATCATTCCTAATAACTTAGCAGCTTACTTAAATCTTAATCAGAAGAAAGTGGATCAATGTGATAGTATCACATACAACTATGGCTATTAGTGTGTGGAGTTAAACACTGGGTTAGATGTTGTCAAACTCTTGAAATTTGAGATTTGCACTTAGATTCTTTCTTTCTTTTCAAAATTGTTTAGACCAGGCAGTGGTGGCACACACCTTTAATCCTAGTACTTGGGAAACAGAGGCAGGTGGATTTCTGTGTTTGAGACCAGCCTGGTCTACAGAGTGAGTTCCAGGGCAGCCAGGGCTACACAGAGAAACCCTGTCTCAAACAAAACAAAACAAGACAAAATAATCAATCAATCAAATAAATAAATAAATAAATAAATAAATAAATAGTTTTGTTTTTTCAAGATGGCCTTTTTCCATTAGCTCTAGCTGTCCTGGAACTCTTGAGGTAGACCAGGATCTGGGATTAAAGGCTTATGTCATTACTCCAAACTTTGGGCTTAGATTCTTGATCTTTAAAATCAATGGTTGAATTTGTCTTTTCTTAAGTAATCCTGAGCTCTGGTGGAAGGCTGTGAGCTGATCAGCGTCAAACCAGTCCCTGCAACCCACCCTTCAGGTCCTCTGTACACCCAAGGATCCAAGCTGTCCCCCATGGATTCATTTCAGAAGTCTATTTTTACAGACCTGGGCTCCAGATACAACTCTACAGATCTAGGCACCAGAGCAGCATACCTGCTGACCCGGAGAGCAGGCGCACCTGTGTGAGAGATCCAGGGGCAAGAACACCTACATGCCATGGCAGACTTGTATGGTGAAACCCTCTCAGACAAAACGTGTTCAAACTCACGTTTGAACTCAAAAAGTGCTCAAAGATAAGAATAAGATCCACTTCACATCTGCAGATGCCAATGTAATACAAGCCAACAAACATGATGAACCAAGGAGCCAAGCACAAGCAGATTAAACTTCTGAGACAAATGGAAAACATAAGAAGAAAGCAATCAAGACACAGCACCACCACAAGTAAACAGACAGATAAATAGCAGACAGACAGACCACAAAGGAAGACTTTAAAGATTCAGGAAATAATTAACAAAATGTAGTGGGCTTTCTCCAAAGTTTGATAAGGTTCTTGTGTCAGATTTCTTTTCTTTTCTTTTTCTCAATATCCATTTATCTTCGCTAGCTAGGGTAATTGTTCGGATCTCATATGGAGCAAATTGTGGAACGGCTCTGAACAAGAGTGATACAAACAGGAGAAGTCTTACCTCTGTCTTTCGCATGAAGGAGACCTAGAAGGTTGAAACTCCTGCCATTCAAGCTGAGCAAACATCCTAGACCAAACCATCTACACTCCACTGCACTTTGTGATCAGCAAACTAGTGGACCTGGTGAGGAGTGCTCCTTTCTCTAAGCTGATACATGACGTGGAAACATTCTCTGGTCCCCAGAAGACTCAGAATTAACTGGAACACTACAAAGATTAGGTAAGAGACGTGGACTCCAGTCACTCTAACAGTTTGGGGAACTATTGCCTGGATAGGGGTTTGGGAAGCAATAGAGAAGCAATAGCAGCGCACAAGTGATCTGATGGGGGCGTTGGAAAAGTGGGTTCGGGAGGGAGGAGGGGGAGGTAAATAAAGACTATGTTGGGGGGGTTGTTGGTTTGGTTGGTTCGTTGGTTGGTTTGATTTTTTGTTTTTGTTTTTGTTGTTGTTGTTGTTGTTTTGAGACACAGTTTCACTGTGTAGCCCTGGCTGACAAGAACTCACTTTCTAGACCAGGCTGGCTTCAAACTCAGAGATCCTACAGACTCTGCCTCCCAAGGGCTGGGATTAAAGGCATGTGCCACCACCACCCAGCTGTTTTTTGTTTGTTTGTCTGTTTTGTTTTGTTGTTTTTAAGCTTACTCTCTCCATGCCTTTGCCAGTAAAATTATAGCATAAAAATATGTATATATAACCTCTCCTAGGTTTTATCTAACTATATTAAAATTACAACCTTGGGAGCAGGAAGATGGCTCCGTAGGAAAAGGTGCTTGCTACCAAGCCTGGTTATCTGAGTTTCATCCCAAAAACCCATATTGTTGGAAGGAGAGAACCAACTTTTGAAAATTGTTCAATCACCTTCACATGATGTTGTGGCACATATGCGTGAGCTACTATACCCAGGCATGTGTGTGTGCATGTGTGCACATGTGTACACAAATTAATCAAATGAAATTATGGCGTTATACATCTCTTCCTGCCATGTTACTGTAGGGGAATTTTCTTGGAAATACAGGCAACTAACTGTAAAGTGGTCCAAATACTGACCCCGCTGAACTGAGCCAAATCCCCTCCCACCCTCTGGTGCATTCCCTTTCATATTCTCTACTGGCTTTTCCTCCTCACGCGTCCATAATGAACTTCAGCCTCTCAAGTGTTTCCACATTAGCTCTGTACCTCACTTGTTCACGTCCAGCACTGTGGAAATGCTTGTCTCTGCTTGTCTCCCTCATTGTTCTCAGAAATTCAAGGAATAAACATAGCCAAGCTTATTACACTTGTGCTAAGAACTCCGAGAACAAGCTCCCAGGCATTACAATGTCTGTGGGAAGAATCATGGACTGTGGACAGTTGACAGGGGTCAAGAAAAGCAGCAACAAGCCCTGGGAACTTGTGGGCAGCTATCCCAGGGTGTGAGGGCATGAAGCCTTAGAAGCACGTGCCAGGGGCTTTCTTGTCAAAGGTAATAATAGTTTCAACTGGTTACACAATCCTTTGGGCAGGTATGTTTCCCAATCACTTGGGACAACCAGATCTTGCAACCTTTACTGAACTTGCCCAGGTAGAGAAAGTGATTGATCTATCAATCTCTCTCTCCCCCCAACCCCCCTCTCTCTATTTATCTACCTACCTACCTATCTGTATCTATATATCTATATCGATCAATCAATAGATAGGTCGATATAGATATATATCTGCCTTGTGTCTGAATAATGTTCTATGTAGCCAGCTTGATTCTTTTGGTCTGAAGTCACCTCTCATTGATCATAGATTCTCCTGAAACCGTACTCTTAACTGTAATACCAAATCTAGTTTTAAATATATTTTTACTCATTCTTTGAGAATTTCATACATGTTTAGCACACGGTCGAACGCATTCCTTACTCTGTCCCCTCAATTCCCACCAGAACCACACTACCCCATCTTTCTCCTAACTTCAAGTAGTCTCTTTTTTAACCTACTGAGTTCATTTAGTGCTGCCAGCCTGGGCATGGCTAGAGGACCATCCACCAGAGCATGGGCAACCTACCAGGGTGACCTTTGGGAAGAAAACCGACTCCTCCCTCCCCCAGCAGTAACCGCTACTGTGACCCTTTCTCATGCTGTCAAAGTGACTCTAATCATGAAAGTAGTCTTGTTGCTATTTCGTAACTGTAATTTTGTTGGTGTTATGAATCTTAATGTAAATATCTGTGTTTCCTAGGTGACCCCACTGTTTGAGAAACACTGCTCTAGGAGGTGGCTAGCCTGGGCAGTTCTTAGCCTTTTTTTTTTTTTTTTTTTTTTTTTTTTTTGGTTTTTCGAGACAGGGTTTCTCTGTATAGTCCTGGCTATCCTGGAACTCACTCTGTAGACCAGGCTGGCCTCGAACTCAGAAATCCGCCTGCCTCTGCCTCCCAAGTGCTGGGATTACAGGTGTGCGCCACCACACCCGGCTCTTAGTCTTCTTTGATAATTGATAAATCCATGAAAACCACCACATATGGTAGTGAATATCTGTAATCCTAGCACTAAAAAGGCTGAGGCAGAAGAATTGGAAGTTCAAGGCCAGTCTAGGCTATATTGCAAAACCTGGTCCCCCCAAAATAAACTAAAATCTAACATAGTAAAAGAAAACACACAGACATCGGCGATGTTTAAGTTAGGTTAACTATTCATGTTCACAAACATTTACCTTCTCTTTTTGGTTAAAAAAAAAAAGATAAAACAAAACCTTGTTTCATTTTGCTTGAACTCACTGAGGCTGACCTTGAACTCTTGATTGCCCTTCCTCCACCGCCAGAATGCTGGGCTTATGAACAAAAGCCATTGTGCCCAGCTGGTGACAGTTTTAAAACTCTTCTCCGGGATGTTTTAAGTGTATAGAGAGAGCGTTACTGTTCTCTATGGTCAACCTGGTGTGCACACCATAGCCCCTGCTTCCATCTAGCACACACCGTGGCACTTCTTACCCCACTTTACAGGATCCCAGCTCCATTCGTGTCACATGATTAATATTGAATTTAGGCACCCTTGCTTTTTTCCTGGCAAAGTCATCAGTTGATAGACATATAGTTTATTTCAACTTACTGGTATTGTGAAGAGTTTTTTCATAATTGATATGGAAGTCCCGGTGTCTTTTTGACATCCTAATTTTATTTCTTTCCGACGAATTTCCACTAGTGTCATTTTTTGATCATAAAGCTGTTCTCTTTTAAGTTCTAGAAGATCCTTGGGGTGGTTTGAATATGCTTGGCCCATAGGAAGTAGGACTGTTGGGAGGTGTGGCCTTGTTGGAGGAAGTGTGTCACTGTGGGGGCGGGTTTTGGAGGTCTCCTCCTACGCTCAGGCTCCACTCATTGTGCAAGAGAGCTTCCTCATACCTGCCTGAGGAGGCTGAGCTCCCCTTTGAGAGTTTGTAGAACTCTCAGCTCCTTCTCTAGCAACATGTCTGCTTGGATACTTCCTTGTTTCCCACCACCATGATGATAATGGACTGAGCCTCTGAAATTGTAGGCCAACTCCAAATAAATGTTGTCCTTTAATTAAGACAACCCTCCATGCTATTGCCCATAATGGTTCTACTAATTTACATCTCAACCAATAGTCCACACATATTCCCTCTTCCCACACCCTCCCCATTCCTTGTTATCTTCAGTCTTTCTATTGTAGCCATTCTTACTGGATCCAAATATTTGATCCCGGTTTTTATTTGTATTTCTAGGTAGTTCATGATGCTGAGCAGGATTTTTATACAAGGTATCTTTTCTTCCTACTATACTGATAACCATCATTTTTGGGAAAGTGGTCCAGCATGAAAATATCCATTAGTTGCGACTATTCCTGGTTGTCAACTTGACTATATCTGGAATGAACTACAATCTAGAATTGGAAGGTTCACCTATGATCCTAATCTGGAGGCTCAGAGATATAAGTTTCTGGCCTGGACTTGGCAAGATCTTGAAGCATAGTGGCTATGGATTCCAGTTCAAGATCATCTAGGATTAAAGGCATGGAGACACACACCTTTAATCCCAGATTATGGCTATGGATTCCAGTTCAAGTTCATCTGGGATTAAAGGCATGGAGACACATACCTTTAATCTGGGCTACACCCTCTACTGGAGACATATATAAGGACATTGAAAGAGGGAAGACATTCTTCCTTGCCGGCTTGCCTCGTGGGACTGAGCAACTGCAAGATCCTTGGACTTCCATCCACAGCTGCTGCTGACTATTGTTGGGGAGTTGGACTACAGACTGTAAGTCATCGATAGATTCCCTAACTACATAGAGACTGCCTATACGTTCTGTAACTCTAGAGAACCCAGACTAATACAAGATCCACCGGTGAGTGATCTCCACAGGGCTTTTCAGGGCTTGCTTTACAGAGTAGGGAGTGATTGATGATGTCATTCTTATACTCAACTCTTACTCACCCACTCATTCATTCATCCACAATAGTCACTGAACACTTACAATGTGTCAGGTACCTTCACAGCACTGGGACTAGAGAAGCAAATGAAAGAAACAGAGCCCCTTTTTCTCATGACATGAAAATTTTACAGAAGGGACACAGAATCCCAAATAAGTGCATACTGTTCCAAGTGATGAAAAGAACTACCTAAGCACATTGAGGTGACGGGTGGAGCAGAAGGACATTTTAAATAGGTTGAAGTACAAAGCTCTGTTATGTTCTCACCTGAGCAGACACTGGCTGGAGGACTGGAGCAAACCTTGCATTTCTTTGGAGAGAGTACTTCAGAGGTGCTCAGGCACAGACAGGCTCATGGAGGACCATAATGTGGTTTGTGAGTGACAAGATCAAATATACTGTGCCTATCAGTGGTGTCAAAGAGTGGCTTTAAGAATTGGTCTTAACCCATAGCCAGACATTAGACAGAGCTCAGGGAACTCCATGGAAGATGGGGAGGAAGGATTGATTGTAGGAGCCAGAGAGGTGGAGGATACCATGAGAACAACTAAGTAGGGCTCACGGAGCTCCCAGAGACAGAAGTTGGTACCAGGGACTGGGGTATTGCTGTGATAGGCCTGACCATGCTTTTGTTTGGAAGAATGTGGATTTTGGGACTTTGGATTTGGAAAGCCACGGAATGCTTTAATGGGCCAGCCTAGTAGGAATATGGAAGACAGTGGTGGTGAGGGTCATTTGAACTGTGTAGGCCTGATGGCCCAAGAGGTTTCAATGGAGAAGAACTTTAATATGTGGCTGAGAAACTGTTTTTGTGATGATTTTGTGAAGAACATGGCTGTTTTTTGCCATTGTCTGAAGAGACTGACCAAGGCTAAGGTAAAGAGATTTATATTAACTGCATCTGCAAAGGAAGTCTCAAAAAAGCCCAACAAAGACTTTGTTCTCTGGTTAAGTCTGATGAAGAGAATTTTGAACAAACATAGCAAGCTGAGAAAGGAAAAGTACAAAATATATAGTTTGAGTATTAAAGGGACTCCAGAAAATGAAATGGTGCCGAATTCAAGGATATTAAATTGAATTAAAGGAGTGGTGACCTTGGGGGCAAGATTCACCCAGTTAACTTTAGGTCCAGGCATGGTCTACTGGCCTTTAATCCCAGGAGGCAAAGATAAGCAGATCTCTGAGTTCAAGGCCAGCCTAGAACAGAGCAAATTCTTGGTAAAGAAAAACTTTAATCCAGGCTTGGTGGACCACACCTTTAATCCCAGTGCTTAGGAGACAGGCATGCAGATCTCTTGAGTTCAAAGTTAGTCTAAGGAGCAAGATTCAGGACAGCCAACTTAGGCAGTGAAGGAGCTTGGAAAAAGGAAGCTAGTGATGATGTAATAGAACAAGGGGGCCAATGTTCCAGCTCCTGCAAGCAGCATAACTCAGCAGCTTCAGCCATGTGTCTCTGGCTTTATATTCAAGAGGAGAAGGAGACTACTCAAACAATTAATACTGGTTAGCTGGAGCTAAGAAATTAGTGGTGATTAAGAAAAGACCAGCATCACTGAGGTGAAATATGGGAAGTGTTTTCTGAGAGCACAAAGAAGCTGTATTCCAGAGATAGCCTAGGTTATACCTCATGCTGTAGCTGTACTTGGTCACGTGTAAGAATCATCCAGGTGGTACTGGTTTTGAAGGCATGAAGACATCATGAAGAACAGCTGAGGCTTGGTACTGTGAGAGGCCATGGAAGGTCATTGGTGAAAGTGTACCCTCAGCTGTAATTGACTGCCCAGGACTGAAGGGGTCATGCAAAGGAGTTGAGGCTTGGTACCATGAAGAGAGCCTATGAGAGGCTTTGGTGAAGCATAGTTGCAGTGGAAGACCCTAGCATATTGGAGATGCCAGTACCATGGGGTGACCACCAAGAACAGCAGTGGCAGCGGAGTGGATCAACCTGAACTTATAGTGCTACAGAGGGCAGAGCTGGAAAAGTGACACCAGCTCTTTGGAGATGCACAGAAGGTCAAGTGTGGATCTCAGACATTGGAACAAGAAGCTGTGAGGCTAAAATTGACTTGGGGTACCCAAGATGTTAAAGATGCCAGAGCCACAGGATGCCTGCCAAGGAAAGCTGCTAACAGGGAGTGGAACAAGCCCAGGAGAAAGAACCTTGTTGAAGTCAACAAAGATGAAAAAGGAGTTGGATATCTGAAGACTGCTTTGCCATCAGAAGTGGAGATGAAGAGTTTTGACTTTGCCCAGCTGGTTTCCTGTCTTGCTTGGGGGATGACAGTTAAGTGATTGGATGAATCTCAAAAGAGACCTTGAACTTTGGACTTTTAACACTGTTGAGACTGCTATAGACTATAGGGACTTTTGAAGTTGGACTAAATGTATTTTGCATTATGCTATATTTAAGTAAGGCCCCCATAGACTCCTGTTTGAACAAGCCTATGGGGGCCAGGGAGTGGAATGTTGTGGTTTGTATATGCTTTTCCCAGGGAATGGCACTATTAGGAGGTGTGGCCTTGTTGGAGTGGGTGTGTCACTGTGGGTGTGGGCTTAAGACCTTCACCCTAGTTGCCTGGAAACAAAACAAAACAAAAGACATGATTTTAGCTTTGTTAGACAAACACATCAATATGCCACAGCTCCAGCAGAGCCTGTTTCCCCCCTGCAAGACCTTCCTACCCCTCTGAACCTTGATTTTCCATCTCTAAAAGGATGGCCAAGTCTCTTTCCTGTGTTTATGATAGCAGATGTTTGAGATGCGACTGAAGCTTGTGATGCTGTACATCCAATGCAGGATACCCTGGAGCATCTCTTGAGCAAAGAATCCTTCCCTGAGAGAGGCATCTCACCACTGGCCACCAAAACACTTCAGGGTGGGACACACGATCACAGTCTCACTCCGAGTTTAATCCACAGTAGCGCTCTTGGTTCTAGAAGCATCAGTGGAGACCAGAGTAACACTCTTTCAGAAGGATTTTGCCTTTATCGGGAAGATATTTGGAGAAAGGAAGGTGGATGCTATAATAGAATTTAGTGATAATACTGAGAACTTACAGTATTCCAGCATGAGTGCCAGCAAGATGGCTGCACTGGTACAGTACAAGCAATGCAAGCCTCACAGTGGGGGCTCAACCCCCAACAGTCACATAAAGGTGGAAGGAGTCGACGTCACAACATTGTCCTTTAACCTTCTCCACATGCATGCTGAACACACACACATACACACATTCACATACTCACACACACACACACACACACACACACACACACACACTATATTTTTAAAGTAAAGTATACCTGGGTTAGAGAGATGACTCTGCAATTAAGAGCACTAGCTGCTCCTCCTGAGGTCCTGAGTTCAATTCCCAGCAACTACATGGTGGCTCACAACCATCGACAATGAGATCTGATGCCTCTTCTGTCATGCCAGCATACATGTAAATAGAATGCTTAAATAAATAAATATTTTAAAAAATATAAATAAGTATATCAGAAAAATTCATTTTTTAAAAAATTTCATCCTCATATCTTCAAAAGAATACTTCCCATATGCATGTGGTTTGGGGGAAGATGAAAATGGAGTTGAGCTACTAAATAAAGTCTTCAAAGAGTATGCCTTCAAAGCATAGTGTAATCAATAAAACTACACTCTGCTAACATCTTACAGACTGTACTGTGTGGGCCACTTGGCAACAAGCCTATACCTCAAAGGACAGAATAAAATCAAAGTTTGTATTAATCATTCATTTACTGCCTCCAAGGAGTGTGGGCCTAATGGCTCTTCCCAAAGGCCCCATCCTTACCTCCAGGGAACTATTGTTCAGGTCCACCTCTGGATCTAGTCATCCAACCATGAAAACAGCACAGAATTTGCCCTCCCAGGAGAAAGCAAAATGAGTTCCAATCCAACTACCCAATTGCCCAACACTGGGAGCTCCTCCCTGTCACCTGAGGTCCTTATACCCAAATAGGGTTCTCGAGCCATTTGTAAAAGGAAGTTCACTGGGTACTTTTCCATAACAGTGTTTGGCCAAATGAGTAGAAACTGCTGCTTCTCGGAACCCTGTGAGTATTCTTTACCTGTGCCACTCTCAGCCATGAATTGCCTGTGTTCTGTAATACTGTTTTGGGGACCCTGGGCTTTCAATGTGACTTGAAGGCAAATGATGTAACCATTTTTCTCCTGAAGTTTCAAGAGGGGAAAGGAAAAATGTTTACGCCTTTGGTGAGATGTCCTGCTCTGCAGATGGGGACACTCTGCCCTTAGCTGAAGGCCTTCATCTCTTGTGCTTTGAAGAAATGAACTTTGTAGTGCTGAGTGGCACAAGGTCTCTCTCCTCTTCTTCTGACTCCTATAGAAGCTGGGATCTCCCTGAAAGACTGAGCTAGAATCCAGCGCCACCTAACCCAGATCATCTCTATAAACAAGCATTCCAGACAGCTGTCTGTGCAGTTCCCGCACCATACCCTCCACAGCTATGAACCTGCATCTTTCATGCTTACTGTTCTTCCTTGTGACCTCATTGCCTGCAGGTAGGAGGTGGATTATGGGTCTGAATATGAAAAGGTCTTCTAAAAGCTCAGATCCTAAAATTTTAAATAGATGAGAGAGAGAGAGAGAGAGAGAGAGAGAGAGAGAGAGAGAGAGAGAGAGAGAGAGAGACCTATGGGTATAAGCCCAGAATGAGACGTTTCACCCATAGGAGATGGGCCATCAGGTTAGGGCTAGGATGTGGGTAAGGGTTGCCTTTCTCTATACTAACCATCTTTCGCTATAACCATCTTTCGCTATTTCCTGAAGACCTCCAAGATCTTTAGGAGAATTCTTTTCATGATGCATACATCTCTACTCACCAAATTCATATTGTTTTGTTTTAATTCTCTATGTAGCCCTGGCTGGCCTGGAACTAGCTATGTAGCCCAGGTTGGCCTTGAACTTCTAGAACTGCCTCAGTATCTAGAGTGCTAAGGTTAAAGGTGTGTACCAACATGCCCAATTTAAATCCCTTTCCATACATCTAGACTCCATAGTCTTACTAAAGTATGATAGGAAGTAAGAGGATGGGTCCCAGACGAATAATGAACAGATACCAAACTCTCCATCGGCAAGAGAAAACAAGCCCAGGTTCGTCCCTAGTATCCTGAAGACTGATTTGCCCCCTTTCTATCCTTCAGGTCACTGTGCGATCATCGGGCATAATGGCGTATCCTATCAAACATGTACTTCAATCAAGGGCTCTTGTTTTTTTGGTTGTAAGATAGGATGGGAATGGATTGCCTTCTGTAACAACATAATGTCCTGTTGTAAAAAGGACACCACATATATACTTCGTCAAACCAAAGTTATATGACCTCGCTTCACAGCTCCAGTTAAAAGGCCATGTGAATGAATAAAAGCTGCCACTCTCTCTGTGAGGACCAAGAGCGCAAGAAATAGTGTGGGTGACAGACAGGGATGACACTGGCCAAGGTTCTGTTGACTGGCAAAAGCCCAGATGTACTTTGTAAGAATCATTGCAATAAATGGCGCTCCGTGGCCTCCCTTGTCTTGAACCATAAATTCCTGTTTCCAATTCACCTATGTGGAACTGGAGAAATGGCTCCATGGTTAAAAGCACTGGCTACTCTTCTAGAGGATCTAGGTTTGTTTCCCATCACCTATATGCCAGCTCACCACCATCTTTAACTCCAGTTCCAGGGGATATAATGCTCTCTTTTGGCTTCTGCGGGCATTTCATATATGTGGTACACAGATATACATGTAGGCTAGACACTATGTACATAAAATTAAATTAAATTAAAAACAAAGAGTTGGTTATCCAATACCAAATGGTCAGCCCTGAAAAACATACAGCTACAAGTAATATATGAACTGAACATGTTGTATTTATATATTTGGGAACACACACACACACACACACACACACACACACACGCATGCACACTACCCAGCCTGTCTTGACTGCATCTACTTTCAGTTCCACTGAACTCCTATGTCTCCCTTGGGAGGTACAGGAGTCTGACTTGGCTATAGTTTCAATGAGCAGTTATGAATCCAACCAGAGACATGAAATACTGGGCCATCAAAACTCTTTTTTAAGGCTCAAAGCCATAAAGCTCTGCTTTCTAAGTTGTCTTTCTGACTCTGGACACAGGTCCACACACTAACATCACTACTTTTGTCCATGCCTCACGGACCCTTATGCTCAGAGTCCAGCTCCCCACACAACGGCCTTCTGCCAGTGTGCTTCCTTATCATTCATTCCCATGAGCCCCTGCCCCAGGGGCAGAACCACAAGACTCCACCAAGATCCTCATAATTCACTGTGGATCAATGAGAATGGTTGGCAGCCTCAGGTCAGGACTGCTCTTCCCCAAACTGTGGTCACAGTAACACTCTACGGGCACGGCAGGGGGGGAACCACCTGCCCACAGGCCTCCAGCTTCTGCACCTCACACTTTCAGCGGAAAAAAGATCACAATGGGTTCACACAGCTAGACTCTAATGACAGGATACTTGGCTTAGCCCCTTTAAGCCCATCTATAGTATGTGGCAGCCTGCACTGGCTCTTTGAAGCTTGTTCTCTTATCAAAGAAAAGTGGGAGTGCGTGGATCTCCCCTCTCTCGTGGATTGTCAGCCAATACAATCCAGGAGAGCAGAGGGAGCAGAGACATTGAGGAGGGTGGAGGAGTGTGGGTTTGGGCATTGAGGGTGGTGGCGGATGATGGGAGTGAGGCAGAGGGGGTCAGGGAGTGTTTCAAAGCCCTGTGAGTACCCACAGTGAATAAACCACAGCAGGATTACCTCTTGGGGAGCAGACCAACTTTACTCAGGGTGATTCAAGGTCTATAAAGTTTGGGGGGACTGAATGTAGCACTGAACTGTACAGTTAAAAGGAATTGGGAAAAAGACTGGCAGTATGGCTCAGTGGGTAAGGGCACTTGCCACCAAACCTGACTATCTGGGCTTGATGACGCCAGAACCCACATGGTAGAAGGAAAGAGCCTCCGGTGCATGCATCAGCACATGTCTGCATGTGTATACACACACACACACACACACACACACACACACACACACCATCTGGCTGAAAACCAGTGAGAAGCTGAGCTGAGACGGAGAGACTTGTCCAGTCATCCTTCTGGTGATAGACAACAATTAGAGTTGTACCACCCTTTTCAGTCTTCATTGTTTGAGAGAGTGGGCACATACCAGCTTGGGTAAGACTAAAAAGGACACAGTTCAAAATTCAGTGCAATCTGCCGTGGACCCAGTTGTGCGGGCCTTTGAAAGTTCTGGGGTTCCCTCAGCAAGGGAGGCTTGGGCTAATGAAAACCACAGGGGCAGGAAGGCCAACCCCTAGTTTTTGCTTTTAACACCAGGGGGCGCAAGCGCAGGCTTCCGGCATTCTTGGCACATCCCGCTGGAAGTTTGTAAACTGAAAACAGTCAACTTGAATACTCAGAGCCATAGAGGGAGCCAGACAGATGACTTTTACACTGCAGCTTGGGGAGGAAATGAATAGGGTGGGGCGCTTACTAATACTGACTGTGAGGACAAGATCCAGTTTTTGGCTACATATGGTAATGGAGACCCTTCGCAGCGGTAACGACTCTTTTTTTTTTTTTTTTTTTTTTAATTGTACATGAATGTAGCCTTGGAAGCCATCTATCTGAGAGCTCAATTCCTTGTCACTCTTTGTTGAGTGGCATTAGAAAATGTACCTTCCGGGGGGCTGGAGAGATGGCTCAATGGTTCCAGGGGTCCTGAGTTCAATTCCCAGCAACCACATAGTGGTTCACAACCATCTGTAATAGGATCCGATTCCCTCCACTAGTGTGTCTGAAGACAGTGACAGTGTGTCTGAAGACAGTGACAGTGTGTCCATATACATAAAAAATAAACAAATAATTCTTTAAAAATAAAAGAAAATGTACTTACCAAACTTTAGTTGACCACCTGAAGATGGAAAATAATAACCGTATAACAGACCACAAGTAAGCTTTACTGAAAGAGGTCTAGGGGGTCTGAATTAGGACATTCCAGGCTTGGCCCTAGATTCTATTGGACAAGAGGTCAGAAAGAATGACTTCTGAGACACACGCAAAGGCCTTCTCATACAATACTTCTCTATATATTCCTTTTAATTGCCTTAGAGTAGTGGACTTTCACAGGGGCTTTCCATACAATCTTTTTATTATTATTTTATTTATTTACATTCCAGCCGCTGCCCCCTTCCTCATTCTCCCCCCCCCATGCGACAGTTCCTTATCCCACTCCTCCCTCCATTTCTTAGTGATTCACACAATATTTCCAATCTTCAAAATACTCAGCTAGATCAGCAGAGATCCCTTATTTAGAGTTGGATCATATAACCACCATCTGAAAGACAGTAGGGAAACTAAAAATATCCTCATATTGCATAGATAAACAAACAAGCAAACCTCTTCACAACAGAAAACAAAAAAGACAGCATATAGAAGATGGTGTAACAAGGAACAGGCAAACATCTGTGGAGATGGCTTTAAACTTTGAAGAAGGAATCAATAAAAGATGTGCACAGATGGAAAGATAAAGACATCTAATGAAGCAGCCAGGTCACCCCCTTCTTGTCAACCTTAAAAATGAGTGTAATTGCTGAGCAGTGGTGGCACACGCCTTTAATCCCAGCACTTGGGAGGCAGAAGCAGGCGAATTTCTGAGATCGAGGCCAGCCTGGTCTACAGAGTGAGTTTCAGGACAGCCAGGGCTATACAGAGAAACCCTGTCTCGAAAAACCAATAAATAAATAAATAAATAAATAAATACTTAAAAATAAGATTGTTAACAGAAATTCTGAACATGAGGAGTCTGCCTAAGTCTCCTCCTAGCCATTCAAGCCCATCAGTCAGTCTTAACAAAGAAGACCGATAACAGTATGTGACTAGCTGCATTGTCAAGCAGCAAAGGAAAGTCAAGGATCTTTCAATTAATAGGACCAACAATGAATCATTCAATAGGTAGGGACAAGTATAAGTTGTTCAATAAGTAGGGAACACCTCTCTGAAAGAATAAGGTTAGTGGTTCGCTGCATACCTTACCCTAGAATAAACTCAGAAATGAATCAGAGACAGGAAATTATGAAGAGGAATTCATAGGATTACTTTATCATTTTTTTACCTGAAATAATACACAAATCCATTTTAGAAAATAGTCGGCTACACCTGCATGAGAAATTCAAAAAGGAAAATAATCAGAAACACAACAAATAATAAATTCTTAGAAGTTGGATTAAAAGTTCCAAGTAGGCCATCTTCTCTCTGGTGACTGTGCAGGCAGGTACAGCCAGGAGTGCAGGAAACACATGAGTGGCAGAGCAGCTGGGACAGGGTCAGTGCAGGCTCCACCTGCACGCAGGAGCTGGGCAGCACCACAGAACTCTGTGCCAGGGGAAGAGCCAGTCACCCAGGGGTGCTGAGGCCCACAGGAGGAACAAGAGCCAAACAGAGACAGCAGGACCAACTAACACCAGAGATAACCAGATGGCAAAAAGCAAACATAGGAACATTACCAACAGAAATCAAGGCAACATGACACCATCCGAACCCAATTCTCCCACAACAGCAGGTCCTGGATACCCAAACACACTGGAAAAGCAAGATTTTGATTTAAAATCACAGCTCATGATGCTGATAGAGGGCTTCAAGAAGGACATAAATAACTCCCTTAAAGAAATACAGGAGAACACAGGTAAACAGGTAGAAGCCCTTAAAGAATTACAGGAAAGTACAACAAAACAGGTGAAGGAATTGAGCAAAACCATCCAGAATCTAAAAATGGAGGTAGAAACAATAAAGAAATCACAAAGGGGAACAACTCCGGACATAGAAAATCTAAGAAAGAAGTCAGGAGTCATGGAAGCAAGCATCAACAACAGAATATAAGAGATAGAAGAGAGAATCTCAGATGCAGAAAAAAACATAGAAAGCCAACAGTCAAAGAAAATGCAAAATGCAAAAAGCTTCTAACCCAAAACATCTAGGAAATCCAGGAAAAATGACAAGACCAAACCTAAGGATTATAGGTATAGAAGAGAGTAAAGATTTCCAACTTAAAGGGCCAGTAAATGTCAACAAAATTATAGAAGAAAACTTCCGTAACCTAAAGAAAGAGATGCCCATGAATATACAAGAAGCCTACAGAACTCCAAATAGATTGAACCAGAAAATAAATTTCTCCCTTCACATAATAATCAAAACACCAAATGCACTAAACAAAGGAAGAATACTAAAAGCAGTAAGGGAAAAAGGTCAAGTAACATATAAAGGCAGATCTATCAGAATTACACCAGACTTCTCGCCAGAGACTATGAAAGCCACAAGATTCTGGGCAGATGTCATGCAGGCCCTAAGTGAACACAAACAACCCAGGCTACTATACCCAGCAAAACTCTCAATTACCATAGATAGAGAAACCAAGGTATTCCATGACAAAAACAAATTTACACAATCTTTCCACAAATCTAGCCCTTCAAAGGATAATGAATGGAAAGCACCAACAAAGGGGGGGAAATTACACACTAGAAAAAGCAAGAAATTAATCTTCTTTTAACAAACCAAAAAGAAGAGAGCCACATAAACGTAACTCACCTCTAATAACAAAAATAACAGGAAGCAACAATCACTTCTCCTTAATATCTCTTAATATCAATGGACTCAATTCTCCAAATAAAGAGACATAGACTAACAGACTGGATACATAAGTAGGACACAACATTTTGCTGCATACATGAAACTCACCTCAGGCACAAAGACAAGACACTGCCTCAGAGTAAAAGGCTGAAAAACATTTTTCCAAGCAAATGGTCCCAAGAAACAAGCTGGTGTAGCCATTCTAAAATCAAGTAAAATCAACTTTCAACCTGAAATAATCAAAAAAAATAAGGAAGGACACTTCAGACTCATCAAAGAAAAAAATCTGCCAAGATGAACTCTCAATTCTGAACATCTATACTCCAAATACAAGGGTACCCACATTCATAAAAGAAACTTTACTAAAGCTCAAAGCACACATTGCACCCCACACAATAATAGTGGGAGACTTCAACACCCCACTCTCATCAATGGACAGATCAGGGAAACACAAACTAAACAGAGAAACAGTGAAACTAGCAGAAGTTATGAACCAAATGGATTTAACAGATATCTATAGAATAGAACATTTTATTCTAAAACAAAAGAATATACCTCCTTATCAGCATCTCATGGTACATTCTCCAAAACTGACCATATACGCGGTCACAAACCAGACCTTAGCAGATATAAGAAGATTGAAATAATTCCATGCACCCTATCAGATCACCGCAGAGTAAGGCTGGTCTTCAATAACAACAAAAACAACAGAAAGCCTACATAAACATGAAAACTGAACAATATTCTACTCAACAATAACTTGGTCAAGGAAGAAATAAAGAAATTAAAGACTTTTTAGAATTTAATGAAAATGAAGGCACAACATACCCAAACTTATGGGACACAATGAAAGCAGTGCTAAGAGGAAAACTCATAGCTCCGAGTACCTCAAAAAAGAAACAGGAGAGTGCATACATACCCTAACAGCTTAACAGCACAGCTGAAAGGCTCTAGAACAAAAAGAAGCAAATACACCCAAGAGGAGTAGACAGCGGGAAATAATAAAAAAATAAATAGATATAAAAATAAAATAGATAATAAATAAATAAATAAATTAAATAAACAACAGATACTGAGGAAATCCAAAAATCATCAGATCCTTCTATAAAACCCTATACTCAAAAAAAGTGGAAAATCTAGATGAAATGGACAATTTTCTAGACAAATACCAGGTAGCAAAATTAACTCAGGATCAGATAAATGATCTAAGCAATCTCATAACTCCTAAAGAAATAGAAATAGTCATTAATACTCTCCCAACCAAAAAAGCCCAGGACCAGATGGGTTCAATGCAGAGTTCTATCAGACCTTCAAAGAAGACCTAATACCAATACTCTTCAAACTATTCCACAAAATAGAAACAGATGGAACATACCCAATTCATTTTATAAA
The DNA here is from genome assembly GCA_964023405.1 of Apodemus agrarius. Classification (NCBI taxonomy): domain Eukaryota; kingdom Metazoa; phylum Chordata; class Mammalia; order Rodentia; family Muridae; genus Apodemus; species Apodemus agrarius. The sequence continues at coordinate 63,217,588 of OZ030013.1, read as the reverse complement.
GCCACAATTACTCTGATATTTAAACCACACAAAGACCCAACAAAGAAAGAGAACTTTAGACCAATGAATATCAATGCAAAAATATGCAATAAAATTCTTGCCAATTGAATCCAAGAACACATCAAAACAATCATTCACCACGATCAAGTAGGCTTCATCCCAGGGATGCAGGGATGGTTCAATATATAAAAATTCATCAATGTAATCCACTATAAAAACAAACTCAAAGAAAAAAAACACATGATCATTTCATTAGATCCTGAGAAAGCATTTGACAAAATCCAACACCTCTTCATGATAAACGTTTTGGAAAGATCAGGAATTCAATGCCCATACCTAAACATAGTAAAAGCAATATACAGCAAACCAGTAGCCAATATCAAACTAAATGGAGAAAAACTTAAAGCAATCCCACTGAAATCAGGAAGTAGACAAGGCTGTCCACTCTCCCTACCTGTTCAATAAAGTACTCGAGGTCCTAGCCAGAGCAATTAGAGAACAAAAGAAGGTAAAAGGGATTCAAATTGGAAAGGAAGAAGTCAAAGTATCACTATTTGTAGACAATAAGATAGTATATACTTAAGTGACCCCAAAAACTCTACCAGAGAACTCCTAAACCTGATAAACAACTTCAGCAAAGTGGCTGGATATAAAATTAACTCAAACAAATCAGTAGCTTTACTATACTCAAAGGATAGAGGCTGAGAAAGAAATTAGGGAAATGACACCCTTCACAACAGTCACAAATAATATAAAATACCTTGGTGTAACTCTAACCAAACAAGTGAAAGATCTGTATGACAAGAACTTAAAGTCTCTGAAGAAAGAAATTGAAGATCTCAGAAGATAGAAAGATCTCCCATGCTCATAGATTGGCAGGGTTAATATAATAAAAATGGCCATCTTGCCTAAAGCAGTCTACAGATTCAATGCAATCCCCATCAAAATTCCAACTCAATTCTTCAGACTTAGAAAGAAAATTTACAAATTTATCTGGAATAACACAAAATCCAGGATATCGAAAACTATTTTCAACAATAAAAGAACTTCTGGGGGCTGGAGAGATGACTCAGTGGTTAAGAGCACTGACTGCTCTTCCAGAGGTCCTGAGTTCAATTTCCAGCAACCACATGGTGGCTCACAGCCATCTGTAATGACATCTGGTGTCCTCTTCTGGTCTTCAAGCATACATGCAGGCAACTGCTGTATACATAATAAATAAACAAATCTTTAAAAAAGAAGAAGAAGAAGAAGAAGAAGAAGAAGAAGAAGAAGAAGAAGAAGAAGAAGAAGAAGAAGAAGAAGAACTTCTGATGGAATCACCATCCCTGACCTCAAGCTATACTACAGAGCAATAGTGATAAAAACCACATGGTATTGGTACAGTGACAGGCAGGTAGATCAATGGAATAGAATTGAAGACCCAGAAATGAACCCTCACACCTATGGCCACTTGATTTTTGACAAAGGAGCTAAAACCATCCAGTAGAAAAAAGACAGCATTTTCAACAAATGGTGCTGGGTCAACTGGCAGTCAACATGTAGAAGGATGCAAATTGACCCATTCTTATCTCCCTGTACAAATCTCAAGTCCAAGTGGATCAAGGACCTGTACATAAAACCAGATACACTAAATCTAGTAGAAGAGAAAGTGGGGAAGAACCTGGAGCACATGGGCACTGGGGGAAATTTCCTGAATAGTACAGCAATAGTTTATGCTCTAAGATCAAGAATTGACAAATGGGACCTCATAAAATTGCAAAGCTTCTGTAAGGCAAAGGACACTGTCAATAGGACAAAATGGCAACCAACAGATTGGGAAAAGATCTTTACCAATCTACATCCGATAGAGGGCTAATATCCAATATATACAAGAAACTCAAGAAGTTAGTCTCCAGAGAACCAAATAACCCTATTAAAAATGGGGTACAGAGCTAAACAAAGAATTCCCAACTGAGGAATACTGGATGGCTGAGAAACACTTAAAGAAATGTTCAACTTCCTTAATCATCAGGGAAATGCAAATCAAAACAACACTGAGATTTCACCTCACACCAGTCAGAATGGCCAAGATCAAAAACTCAGGGGACAGCAAATGCTGGAGAAGATGTGGAGAAAGAGGACCACATCTCCATTGCTGGTGGAATTGCAAGCTGGTAAAACCACTCTGGATATCAGTTTGGAGGTTCCTCAGAAAATTGGACATAGTACTACCTGAGGACCCAGCTATACCATTCCTGGGCATATACCCAGAAGATGCTCCAACATATAATGACACATGTTCCACTATGTTCATAGCAGCCTTATTTAAAATAGCCAGAAGATGGAAAGAACCCAGATGTCCCTCAACAGAGGAATGGATACAGAAATGTGGTACATTTACACAGTGGAGTACTACTCAGCTATTAAAAACAATGAATTCATGAAATTCTTAGGCAAATTGATGGAGCTAGAAAATATCATCCTGAGTGAGGTAACCCAATCACAAAAGAACACACATGGTATGCACTCGCTGATAAGTGGATATTAGTCCAAAAGCTGGGAATGCCCAAGATACAATTCACAGACCACATTAAGCTCAAGAAGACCAAAGTGTGGACACTTTGATCCTTATTGGAAGGTGGATCAAAATACCAATGGCTCACAGCTAACCAATAGAATGAGCATAGGGTGCCTAATGGAGCAGCTAGAGAAAGGACTTAAGGAGCTGAAGAAGTTTGCAGCCCTGCAGGAGGTACCAACAAGTACCCCCAGAGCTCCCAGGGACTAAACCACCAACCAAAGGGTATCCATGGAAGGACCCATGGTTCCAGCTACATATGTAGCAGAAGATGGACATTTAAGACATCAATGAAATGAGAGGCCATTGGTCCTGTGAAGGCTTGATTCCCCAGAATAGGGGAATGCAAGTCAAGAAATTGGGGGTGAGGCCGGGTGGTGGTGGCACACGCCTGAAATCCCAGCACTCTGGGAGGCAGAGACAGGCAGATTTCTGAGTTCGAGGCCAGCCTAGTCTACAGAGTGAGTTCCAGGACAGCTACACAGAGAAACCCTGTTTCGAAAAACCAAAAAAAAAAGAAAGAAAAGAAATTGGGGGTGGGTTGGGGGTGAGCAGGGAGATGGGGATGGGATAGGGGGTTTTCAGAGGTAACTCGGAAAGGGGATACCATTTGAAATGTAAATAAAGCAAATGTCTAAAAAAAAGAACCATTCGGAGGAAGAAAGAACACATTGGTGGGTGGTTGAGGGGTAAAGTATGGGAGTTGTACAGGTCTGATGATGGTTAAAGTATAGGACACATTTATATGAAATAATGCTTGTTAATTTATCAACATGTCCAATCAATACTCAAATAAAACATTATCTGAGAAAAAAAAGTTCCAAGTAAAACCTTTCAAATGTTATTTAAAAAACCCTTAAGATTACTTCTATGAAGATATGATGTGTGTGTGTGTGTGTGTGTATGTGTGTGTGTGTATGTGTGTGTGTGGTGTGTTATGTACATCTGCATGTGTGTGGTGTATGTTCAAGAGAATTGTGTGATGTGTGCATGCATATCCGTGTGTATGTGTGCCTGTTTTTCATATGTGCATGCTCCAGCCCGTGTGTAGAGGTCAGAAGACAGTTTTGTCAAGTTGTTTTTTTTTCCTTCTATATCCGTACATAGGTTCTAGGGACGGAACAGAGATGACCCCTGAGCCGTCTCACTAGCCCAATATTGGGGTACTATTAAATGGAACATACCCAGGCTGAGAATAACTTCCACTACTCACAACAACACAGCATTGCAGGCAATCTCCAACAAAACAATGGGGAAGAGAAGCTAGACACAACAGTAACACCACAGACTGCCACTCACTTGACTTTTAAGAACACGGCCCTGTGTCAGAAGCAGGGAAGGGGCTGTTTCTGGTGGAGGATGAGGAGAAGGGTGAAGGAAGTGTTGAGAACACTCTGGGAACCTGTATATGAACGCAGGCATCTTAAGAACCCCTCAGTCCACACTGGCATACAGAAGACCTGTCACCCACAATATTTCTTAATGAGTTCTTGGGCCTCACAGACAGATTGGTAGCTTTTAATCAGTGAGTGGAGGTAGGAAGTGGGTCACATCATTCAAGGGGGAAAATGGATCTAACAAGCTTTCCTGGGTAGCCCCTGAAAACCCAAAAAAGCTGGAAAGGCCTCCAATGATAACAACAAACACCGGAAGTGTTTCAGAGTAACAGATGTCTGGGGGAGCATAATTATTCCTTCTGCATTTGTTCCAAGGCTAGTTCAGGGTCCAAACAGGACCCACTAGACCCCTGAGTGAACCACAGAAGGGAACAGCCCAGCCTTTCAGCTGAGCTCCCATCTTCTTTTCCAGACTTCAAGCATGGGCTGCTCAGCCACTCCCTGCCCTCTGAGTCTCTTCTCATCATTCCCAGCATGAGGCACTGTCCAGACAAGACCCAGGCTGTCCACCCTGTGGCGCCAGCAAGGGGAGAGCAGACAGCGTGGCCCCTGCTCCCACCTCCTCCCTTCCCCTGGCACCAAAACAAATGACCTCATCTGAGGAACCAGCCCCTATCAGCCACCAGCCTCGCTCCAGGCCAGCACAGGGATCACTGGGAGAGGAGAAGGCTGGCCCTGGGTTCTGCCTACTTTGGCACAGACATGGCTTTGCGGAGTATCAGCTTCAGCCTTTAAATCACAGAGGCCTCAGCTTTGTTCTTGGGACCTGATCCTGGATGAGCCCTGCTCCTGCATGTAGCTCTCTCTTAGATGTTCTCATCTGGGCTAGCCTTGGGGACACACAACTACAAAGGACGGCTGCCACACAAATAGTCAACAAAGGACCGAGGATGTGCGCACGTGCGTGCATGCATGTATGTGTGTGTGTGAACAGCCTCAGGTATTGTTTCTCGGTTTTAGACACTATTCAGTGGCCTGAAACTCAGCCAGAAGGCTAGACTGCCTAGCCACCAAACCCAGGATCCACTGCCTCTGCCTTCCAGGGGCTAGGATTACACATATATCCACCACCCTGACTTTTTCTTGTTATCATGGTTTTGGTATGTATGTATGTATTTATCTATCTATTTATTTATTGCATGGATTTTGGGGATCCAATTCAGGCCCTGCTGCTTGCAAGGCAGGCCCTTTATTGCCAGAACCATTTTCTCAACCTCAGGAAGCTCCCCTTAAGCAGTCTCTGCTCCAATACTACAGTCCACAATGCCTTCACTTTGTGCAAGAGAGTCATTTTACCAAGTCCAGAAATGGAAGTCTAGGATTCTATCTGCTCCAGGGTCCCATCACCCCCTGTTCCACCCTAGCACTGGGGGTATGGCAGAGGCCTCCTACAGGTGATGGGGTGGCAGCCATGTTCCACCAGATGATGTGACTGCTTGGTGGCTTTGATACTGGGATCTTTTTCCAATCCGGTGCAGCATTTAACAATGGCGTTCATGATGCTGTCTACATAGGGGCCACCTCTGGAGCCTTCCATACCATGTGACCTTCAGCAAAGTTTTAGAACACTTCTAGACCTCAGCATGCTGCCTTTGAAAGGGGATTATGACTGTTCCTGTCTTCAAGCCATGTTGTAAGAATCAAGTGAACAATTAAGTCAGAGCTTCATGCTCAGCATGAAGGAAGCGGTCAATAACCTGTTTATTATCTGGATCCATGGGGTGGTGGCTTTGGAAAGTGTGCAGCTCCACCTGACTTTTCCATCCCCATCAGTCTGACTGTACCTCCTGTTGAGTTTGTGAATAGGGGCCCAGTGACCTTCGAGAAGGCAGCTGGCACTCCTGGGTGCTGGATCATAAGACCTATGTGGGTCTTTCCGCCCTTGGCCAGGATAGTATACATCGTGATTATGTATGCACTACAAGTACTTCATGTTTTAAGAAATTGTTAGAAGAGAGAAGGGGCGTGGCTGAGCTGGTAGAGTGGTTGCCTAACTTGCTTGAAGAGCTTGGGGCATGGCACAGTTGGTAAAGCACTTGGGGCGTGGCTCAGTTGGTAAAGCACTTGCCTGGTATGCGTGAGGCCCTGGGTTCCGTTCTCAGCACTACATAAATGGGCTGTGGTGCTGCTCAGTGCTGTAGTCCCAGCACTCAAGACATGGAGGCAGGGGATCAAGTGAGTTCAGGCTAGCCTGGGATACTTGGGACTTTGACTCAAAAACAAAAACAACCCCCCCAAAAAAACAAAAAACAAAAAAAGAAACAAGAGAGAGAGAGAGAATGGGTAGAGGGGAAAGGAAGAGAGAAGGAGGAGAGAAAGTAATCATTAGTCAAGAAGTAGATTTGGTTCAACATCAGGTCTCTCCTCTCCTGGAGGACAGCAGATAAAGAGGTGTTACCTTGGATAGTCCCCCAAATAAATAGCTAATAATAAATAACAGAGTCCCCAACCATTCAGTCCCAGTCTCTCTGTAGAGACTCCAACACAGTGACATTGACCTCTGCCCCAGGGAATAGATGTCAGTCACTAACCTGAGACAGAAGGAAGGGCCGAGGAGCATCTCTGTTCCTCCCCAGAGCCTACATTCTCACCTGCTCCTGAACACCCACAGGGGCGTCCCGTGATTTCACCATGCATCTCCCCGTCAGCAGGTGCTCCCCTTCCCCACCATAACACTCTGTTGGGAAAGGGACTGCTAAGAATATTGAGAAAGGAGAGTCAGCAATCGCCCAAGGACACGCAGCTACTGTACATGCTAAGTTTTCTGCCCTTATAGGAATACAAGGAAAACAAAACTTTGAAATGTTTCCCTCCGCCATTCATGGGCATCTTCAGGCTGTGCTTCGTTAGAATGCCAGATTTTCACAATCGCTTTCTGAATTGCTGACTTGGGTTATGTTAAAAAAAAAAAAAAGTGGGTGTCTTGGTCAGCATCCTATTGCTGTGGAAAGACGCCATGACTGCAGAAACTCTTATAAAGAGAAACATTTCATTGGAGTTGGCTTACAGTCTCAGAGGCTCAGTCCATCATCAGCATGGCAGGAATCGTGGCTCCACGCAGGCAAACATGGTGCTGGAGGAACTGAGAGTTCTACATCGGGATCTGCAAACAGCAGGAAGAGAGAGACAGTGGGCCTGGCTTGAGCATTTGAAACCCCCAAACCCACCCTCAGTGACATACTTCCTCCTACGAGGCCACTCCTATACACCTCCTATCCCCCTTTCAAATACTGTCACTCCCCTATGAGCCTATGGGGGGCATTTTAATTCAAATAATTACACTGGGCCAACTAGGTAGCTCGGCGATTAGCTGAGCAAATAAGCCTGATAGCCCGTTTGAATCCTGGGTCCCATGTGGTAGTGAGAGGGATGAGACAGGCTGACTCCATGGCAGGCTTCAAATGGGCAGTTAAGGAGACTAGGCCTAAGAATTGGGCAAGTCCAGGCAAGCCCAGGCAAGTCAATTACTAATAGAAAAAACCCCCAGGCTGCAGCCTTCACTCCCAGGCAATGGAGTGTCCCAGCCACCTGGCCTGAGGCAAGGACAGTGGGTCAGCAGCAGTTCCCAGACTTCCTCATCAGCCTCCTCAGTAACAGTTCCCAGACCTCCCCAGCAAGTTTCCAGCCCCCACACCCCAGTAATGGAATGTTCATAGAGATGGACCCAACCCCAGAATTCCCTAATGTGCTTTAAATCAGGCCTGCAAGCTCTCTTGGGTGTCTTCTCTGTGTTGGTAATGGGGAGACCCCAGCATGCTAGATTTCTGCAGAATAAAACATGGCGTTTACATACTATTTGAGTCCAGGGTTATCATTCTTCAGTGAATCATGAGCCCTTACAGTAGAAGGAAGGCGAGAACAGAGTCCCTCAAATTATTCCCTGACCTCCATGTGTTATGGACTATGTGCCACCCATATAAAGACTTTGACAAGAAATTACAATTTGCCCATGTGGGATAAAAACTTCAGTAACTACATGGCACAGGAAACCAAACGCTACAACTATTTCTGATGGGTTAATGTTGTTCCCTGGTTTCAACACCAAATGATGGGTTTATAAAAAGAGAGAAAGGGGATTAGTGAATGTGGCACAGCGGTGTGGGGGAAGGGAGTACCTAGGCGGGCCCATGCACAGGCACCTCATCCCCCTGAGAGACCACACACTCAGACATGGTATAGAATAGAGTTTATTCAGCGAAGAGGATGGGAGTTAATGGTGTAGTGGAGGCTGGAGGCAGAGAGAGAGAGAGAGAGAGAGAGAGAGAGAGAGAGAGAGAGAGAGAGAGAGCAAGTAGCTAGCCCCCTTTTATAGTGGGCCAAGTCTATGGGGTGGGGCATACCTGGCTGTTGCCAGGTAATTATGGGGTGGGGCTTAGACAGTATACTAACAATTTCTACTGGGCCATTCTTCTGCTCAAATCTTGTTAAAAGCATGGACTGTGCTAAACACCCAGTGATCCATCCAAAACTGAGAACAATATCCTAAATCCCAAATACCAGTGGCTGAGGGAGTGCTTTCCTTTGAGTCTGCTGTGTTTCGCCTGGAGCATCATCCTCTGTGAAAGACAGCGTCCATTTGTGTTTGTATTCTAGTCCATCCCTTTGTGCCCCACCCCCCTCCCACGCCAACCCCTGCTTAAGCCATTCCTTTAAAACATAAATTTGTTGGAGACGTAAAAAAAAAAAAAAAAATACAATATAAATAATGCGATCAAAAGAGATCACTAAGTGAATTTTATCTTGGGATTAGGACAGAATTTCTGACAGTCTCTGAAACAGTCCTAAACACACACAATTTCAGAATAGACAATTAGAATGTCAGAGTGCAGAGCGTTAACCACTACACTATGAAACCAGCATGGCAATTATAAATCCGGGCTCCAGGTTGGCTTTGAAAGATAGTGACTGTCTCTTCCAATATCAGATACCCAGCCACATTTCTTTATGGTTCTGTTATAACCTTCTCAGCTCCATGGGGTTCTACTCTTTCTTCTGGTCTCCATGGATACACACATGCAAGTTTTCAGATACACATACACACATAAGTGGTAAACTAAATTCAATAAATGTCTTTATGAATTATTATGAGTAAATAATTGCTTTGTGTGTCTATTTTATATACCTATGTACCTGGAATAACACAGAAATTTCTCAGACAAGCATCAACAAGCATGTTGCTCTCATTAGTATGCCATTTTATTTTTAATAAAAGAAAACAATGCATGTACACCAAAGGAGTGTTTTAGATAAATTGCTTAGGGCTGGAAAGAGAACTCTGTGGAGTCCTTTTTGGTCAAGGATGAGAATGTTCTTCCTGAGGACAGTGGTTCAAATCCCTGAGCCCATATCAGAACTGTTATAACCTTCTCAGCTCCATGGGGTTCTACTCTTTCTTCTTCTTCTTCTTCTTCTTCTTCTTCTTCTTCTTCTTCTTCTTCTTCTTCTTCTTCTTCTTCTTCTTCTTCTTCTTCCTCTTGGTTTTTTCCGAGACAGGGTTTCTCTGTGTAGTCCTGGCTGTCTTGGAACTCACTCTGTAGACCAGGCTGGCCTCGAACTCAGAAATCCGCCTGCTTCTGCCTCCCAAATGCTGGGATTACATGCGTGCACCACCACGTCCAGCCTCTTTCTTCTTGTCTCCATTGGCACATGCATGCAAGTTTTCAGATACACATACATACACATAAGTGGTAAACTAAATTCAATAAGTGTCCTTATGAATTATTATGAGTTAGTAATTGCTTTGTGTGTCTATTTTATATACCTATGTACCTGGAATACACAGAAATTTCTCAGACCAAAAAGGATCAACGAGCCGGGCAGCGGTGGAGCATGCCTGTAATCCCAGCACTTGGGAGGCAGAGGCAGGCGGATTTCTGAGTTCGAGGCCAGTCTGGTCTACAGAGTGAGTTCCAGGACAGCCAGGGCTATACAGAGAAACCCTGT